>JACEFZ010028111.1:407500-440000 GCA_014155875.1 Cepaea nemoralis
ATACTGGTCATCCTTTCCTCTGGATAAAACAAGGCAGACCGAGAGATGGATCATCATGCTGCATGGGCAACACATGTTCTCTGAATCCAGCCTAGGCATTGTGTGATGGAGTTTTACATCCAGTCCACATACATTCGTCTGTAAATACGGCAGGTGCCACTATCACCACTATTATTATTATTATTATTATTATTATTATTATTATTATTATTTTTATTATTACTATTATTATCGTCATCATCATCATCTTCATCATCATCATTATCATTATCGTTATTGTTGTTGTTATTATTATTATTATTATTATTATTATTATTATTATTGGTCGACACTTGTATTGTGTTTGATTACAGTAGAGTTGAGATAGTAAGGTAATTGGACTTCTTCCTACATTTGTTGACCGCTAGTCCTCCCGGTTATTTTCTTAAAAGATCAAAACTTTAAGTGTGGTGATGTCTACATCATCTGCTCTATTGACAGGGGATGCAACTCACACAGACCACCAAGAGCATCAACAATGCATGCTTTTCGGCACTAAAGGGACAGCACGGGGAAACGCAAGAGTACAACCAAGGTAAAAGTAGCACAGTAAAGGGCCCTTATACATTCCTTAAGACCCCTTGGGCATATCGTTTAGTTAGGTGTATGTCTTTACAGGCCGTTGCAATCAACCCCTGCGTTTATTTGGCTATTTGTGATTTACTACATAAGTTTAGTTCAGTAGTTGGCTAGTCCTTTCTGAGCGATCGCAGTCTCATGCCATGAAAATCAATGGTAATCTGTCTACTTTCAAATCTTCAGCGGTTGATTTCGAACCCTATATCGGGGAATTAAGAAACTGCGTGTCTCACTATCCCTTTACGTTTAGCATATGTTGCTAGACCCATATTTTTATAGATCAATCAACACTGGGTGGGTCAAACTGTCATCTACTGTCTTGCGGTGGAGGACAGGGAGGTCTTGAGCCTGAGGAATTAAGGCCGTCTGGCTAGTGCAGTCGCCGCTAACTGTGCAGGTTAGGGTAGGGTTTCCTTTTTCACCCCCGACAGAAAAAATCCACACCTTGCCGAGGATTAAAACCCGGATTTCCCGACGGAGAACCGGGCATTCTAGCCAACCTGTCAGCCACTCCTCCTTTACTGGGATGATGATGTGGGCAATATCATCCAAGCCGTCTTTATTTCCCAAGAAATTTCCTGGTACGTATTTTAAGCTGGGTCGACCTGGGAGCCCAGCTCTATTTTTTTAAATTCTAATCCAACCCCCCTCCCCTCCCCCATGCGGATCGAACCAATGACCCCTAGACCGACACTCACGTGTCTAGCCACTGAGCTACCGCATGGTATATAATGTCATATGTTTCTAGAACTATCGGCACTCTGTAAGTGATCTGGTCATTATCAAGGCCGCCTTATATATAATGTCATATGTTTCTAGAACTATCGGCACTCTGTAAGTGATCTGGTCATTATCAAGGCCGCCTTATATATAATGTCATATGTTTCTAGAACTATCGGCACTCTGTAAGTGATCTGGTCATTATCAAGGCCGCCTTATATATAATGTCATATGTTTCTAGAACTATCGGCACTCTGTAAGTGATCTGGTCATTATCAAGGCCGCCTTATATATAATGTCATATGTTTCTAGAACTATCGGCACTCTGTAAGTGATCTGGTCATTATCAAGGCCGCCTTATATATAATGTCATATGTTTCTAGAACTATCGGCACTCTGTAAGTGATCTGGTCATTATCAAGGCCGCCTTATATATAATGTCATATGTTTCTAGAACTATCGGCACTCTGTAAGTGATCTGGTCATCATCAAGGCCGCCTTGTATATAATGTCATATGTTTCTAGAACTATCGGCACTCTGTAAGTGATCTGGTCATTATCAAGGCCGCCTTGTATATAATGTCATATGTTTCTAGAACTATCGGCACTCTGTAAGTGATCTGGTCATTATCAAGGCCGCCTTATATATAATGTCATATGTTTCTAGAACTATCGGCACTCTGTAAGTGATCTGGTCATTATCAAGGCCGCCTTGTATATAATGTCATATGTTTCTAGAACTATCGGCACTCTGTAAGTGATCTGGTCATTATCAAGGCCGCCTTATATATAATGTCATATGTTTCTAGAACTATCGGCACTCTGTAAGTGATCTGGTCATTATCAAGGCCGCCTTATATATAATGTCATATGTTTCTAGAACTATCGGCACTCTGTAAGTGATCTGGTCATTATCAAGGCCGCCTTATATATAATGTCATGTGTTTCTAGAACAATCGGCACTGAGTGGGTGATGTGGTCAGTGTCACGACGACCGCCTTCGCTTTCCAAGATACTTCCTAAAAACCAAACCCCGGTAGCAGGAACTTGTTGTGGGTTTGTGAAGTGTTAGGTCCATCACATGTTTAGTTTAGTTTAGTTTAGTTTAGTTTAGTTTAGTTTAGTTTTGTTTAGTTTAGTCGTTGGATCAACATCACGGCACAGGGTGCAACCCGTAAGTGCTCCGTTCTCCTCCTAACTCAAATCTGAGTCTGGAGAAACTCAGCTCAGTGCACGAACTCCGTAGCACCGGCGAGGATCCATCACATGTTGTTGGCAGCACTGCATGGATGAATAGGTGGCCATCTTTTCCCTCCGTTAGCAAACTTCAATAGCTGACGTTGAACTCTCGTCTGACAGCGCTCATGCATGCCAGCTTAACATCTTAACCATTACATCAACTCCGCCGGCCCCAAGTTGACTTCCTTTAATGCAGAACCGATATTTTATGCTCAGATACTATTCCCGCCCAAAGAGCACCCACGCTCTGCACGTGACACTTTATCATGTCCGTGTATCGGACCTCTCAGTCGTCACGGGATTAGTCTTTATAGAGGCAGTTACGAAGTCGTTAGGACTTTGGCGAGTTCGATGCAATGTTAGTATTAACAGCTCAAGTAGCACCATGTAAGCATCAACACTTTGACCCAGGAACGGGATTTGAGATCTTTGGGGTTGTGGGTGGGGTAGACTTTCCAGCTCAAAAATTTGCGAGAGCTGCGGTTTGCCGTTCGGTGGCCTAATAGGACACTCATTGTCTCATAGATGTATCGGAGCATTCAATTCAGATCTTTGCATTCAAGCTATATCTCTAACTTTCCTGAGGAGTTTCCTTGAAATCACAGATGTGTCGTGTAGTACAATACTTTATGGACATTTTAAACAATGTGTTATTTCGCAGAACATATATTCGATAGATATTTGAACCTTTTCGTCATTTAGTAGACCATTCATTTCATGGATATTTTAACCGTTTTGTCATTTAATATAACATTCATTCCGTGGATATTGTAACCGATTTTTAATTTAGAAGAACATGCATTCGCTGGTGTTTTAACCGATTATTTAATAGAAACCTATATTCGCATGATATTTGAACCAATTGATCGTTGGCAGGGTGTTGGGAGTGTAGGTACAGGACATAGAGAGGAAAAGGGACAGAATAGAGTTAGAACGACATAGATAAGGACATACAAGACACAGGAAAGGACATCGACCTTATCGATAGAATAGAGACAAGATATAAGTCAGGACACAGAGCAATCATAAGACAGGACATCTATAGGACTGTAGATAGAGTGGAGAAAGAATTTAGGTGGGGACACAGACGTGTCATAAACAGGACACCGACGCGACAGGACAGAGTGAAACTGCCCTGAACGGACTAGACGTCAGTACACTGAATAACCTAATCTATCACGGACGGCGGACTACAGTACTACGTGACTGCTAGGCCAGCACGAGGGTCACGAACGGCACGGGGTCCAAGGACCACGAGTCCAGCCGACCAGCTTGAGAACGTCAGACGGGACTCAGACAGTTTCAGGGGAGGACGTTGTGTGTTTCTGAGCGAGTGAAAAAGTGAAATAGCTTTTGCGAGAGTGCTAAGTTGAAGATATCGAGTGGAGGACTTATGTAAATGACTGTGTGCTATGAGCATATGTAAGGCGGAATTTGTATATATATATATTGAAGTTATCGCCTGTGTGCGAATTGCAACTGTGATCAGGTTCGCCTGAATAAATATCCAGTGTGGAACGAACCATATGCACGACTGACGTTTTTCCTTGAGTGTGTATGAAGGAGTTAGAATACTTGTATGCGTGTGAGACGCTGACAGTCGTTTAGTTGGACAAACATGCGATGGACACCATTTACCCATGGTTTGAGCGTGGGCTGTGGAGTGCCAGAGACTGTTACTTAGTGGTTTATGGGCACTGCATCTCTGCCCACTAACCTCAAGATTCCCTGGCCAATTTGTTCAGGCCTGTAACAGGCACGTATCCATGGTGTACGACGTGGTTGCATTGTAAAGAAAAGAAGGGACGAGATATTTAACATAAATCAGACAACAATGTATGGACGAGATGTATAGAGTCAGATCTGTGGTGAGCGTTTCTAAGTACTCAAACATCAGCATCACAAACAGTACGATAACAATAAGCGAAAATCGTCCCCCAACACCATAAAGAAACCGCAGAAATGTGCTAGACCAGTGGTTTCCAAACTTTTCAAGCAGTGGGCCTTATCTGCTACTTTCGGTAGCTAAGTGGGCCACAGCGTTATAAAATTACAAAAGTTGTGCAATATCATTCTTATCTTTCTTAACTTTCGTCAACAACATTCTAACACTTTAAAGGCAGTCAGTGATAGTACTACACAGCGGTCATTTTTTGGTTTAAAATCAAAAGTTCATTTAACAATAAATTTTTAATCAGTTTCGAAAATCGCTATTAATGTAATTAATTTACAGTTATAACTGTTCTTCATAACCAGTTACTTCAGTTCAGATGCCAGTTTATCAATGTCTGGGCACAAATCTGTCGTGCCCAAAGTCATAAGCGCGGCTAGGTTACTGTCGGTGAGTCTAGAACGTTGCTTGTCTTTTATAACGGTCATTGCGGAAAATGGACTGAGACAAGGTTGTGTGCTCTCTCCTCTGTTATTTAATATCTACATGGACAGAATATCCAAAGAAGCAAGCCTTGACAGAATGGATTCAGAAAATTTAGAACTCTTCACTCCAAATGAAACAACAGATTCACAGGAAATAAATGAACTTCTATTTGCAGACGATCATTGTCTGATTTACAACGATGAGAGCAGACTACACAATCATATTAATAATCTGAGGTCAACATGCAGCAGATACAATATGAGTATAAATACAGCCAAAACCTAAGTAATGTAAGTTATCAGATCGCCTGGTCCACTAAGTATACAGACAAATAGCGCAACTTTGAAACAAGTTTTAAAAATTCAAATATCTTGGAAATATGATCACGGAAGATGGCAGATTGGACAGAGAAATCGTAATCAAATGTCAAAAAGCTAGTGCACTTACATATCAACTATCATCCTTACTGAAACGTTCAAATATACCCATGTCCGTAAAACGACAGGTAATAAACAGCTTATTCACACCAACCCTATGCTACAAATCTCAAACTTGGACTTTATCCAAATCACATTTTCGCAAAATTAACACCTGCAAGAAGAGATGCCCGAGGAGAGTTGTCAACTTAACAATCCGAGACAGAGTAAGAAATGCTGTTATCAGACAGACAGTGGGATCAACACCTCGTGCCACATTTATTGAAAGACAGAAGATCAAGTGGTTTGGTCATATCATTAGAATGCAACACCATCAACTACCATCACTGGCCTTACACCCTTACATCTGCGCGGCGACCATGAGGACGTCCAAGACGAAAATGGATTGACGACATCAAAATCATTGTACAACCACACGGAATGACACTATCCAGTGCCGCCCATCGGGCGCTGAAGAGCACATTATTCCTCCCCATGACGCTTGGCGGCAGAAGTGGAAGATGAAGATGATGATGATGATGATGATGATGATGATGATGATGATGATGATGATGATGATGATGATGATGATGATGATGATGATGATGATGATGATGATGATGATGATGATGATGACGACGACGATGATGATGATGATGATGATGATGATGATGATGATGATGATGATGATGATGATGATGATGATGATGATGATGATGATTGCGGAAAATGACTGCTCGCATCTGTAAGTCGAACCAAAACGACAAATGTATCTCTGGGCGAATGAACGCAAGTGTTCAAATTATTCGTCAAGCAATAGTCGCCAGAATGAAATCATATGGTCAGCTGAAGTTGAAGCAGGCAGCTCCATAATTTACATCTCATTGCATAATTGCATATCAAATCAATTACTTCGTGCTGACGGTTTTGCTGTAATTGACAGAGCTTGGCATCGGGAAATACGAACGGATTTATGAAGAAGGCAACATTATCCTCCTCTATTATGAACTCTTGAAATCTCGACTGAAAAATATCCAGAAGACTTTAAACTTTTACTTTTTACTATATCAAGTCACATTTCATTTCCACCACAAGCGTCTTCCGAGTTGGAAACCCTCTAAAGTCCCTTCAGTCAGCAGTCCGATAAACAGTCGTTGTCTAATTTTAAATGAAGAAATATCATCGCACAAATTTGTGAATAGTATGTTTTTTTTTCCTGGATCCTCGCATTTAAAGAGTTTAAATGAGACGTGATGTCCACCAAAAATGCCATGTCATTAAGCCAGTCATCTTTCAGCAAACATTCCCGTTCTGTAGACAATTCATTTATTTCAGACAGAAACAGATAGACACTATTGTTCAGTAGCCAGAAATGAGACAGAACCTTCCCTTTAGATAGTCATCTGACATCACAGTGTAACAGTAGCTCAATGTATTTCTCGTTCAGGTCTGATAGAAACTGTCTGAACTCACGCCTGTTCAGCGCCTTACTTCGAAGTTTGCTCACACATCTCAGAATAACATCCATGATACGTTTCAGATTTAATGTCTTTCCACACAGAGCTTCTTGGTTAATGATACAATGATATTTTAATATAGTGCGGCCAAAAAACTGTTTCAATAATGCTAGACATCCAGACTTTTTACCCGTTAAAGCCGGAGCACCGTCGGTGCATACACTGTCCAATTTGGTCCATTCAATGTTGTTTTTCTCTACATACACCTTCAGGACAGATCAGTCCCTTTGGTAGTTGCATGCTTCGATTCAAGTCCTAGAAGCTCTTCAATGACTTCAAAATTTTCGTTTATTGCTCGAACAAAAACTGCGACCTGAGCTGTTTCAGAAATGTCAGTGGATTCATCCATTGCCATTGAAAAAAAAAAAAACATTACAATTTTTGATACGTGCTGCTATTTGAAGATGAACATCGTTGGCTAATTCTTCAACTCGCCTAGCCATAGTATTATTAGACAAAGGAATCTGATAAAATTTTGTTTCACACTTTTTATCGCCAAGCATTCTAGCAGCAATTTTAAGGGAAGGCTTGATTATTTCTTCTGTATCGGTGAACGGCTTCTTTTTGCGAGCCAACAGAAGAGAGACTTCGTACAACGCAACAACAACACTCTTGTTCTGTTCGTTAGCCTTGGTGAAAAATGACTGCTGCCTGGTCAGAGAACTTTCTTTTTTAGCTATGAAATCTTTTCTTAACTCCGAATTGATCGGATATTGAGCATTTATGTCTGAATGTGTGGTCATGAAGTGTCGTTCCAAATTAAATTTTTATGTAACAGAAACACCAAATCCGCAGGTTAAGCAAACTAGTTTACCACTACGGATAAGCATAAACATACATTTCTCCGTCCAATCGTCTTTGAATTCACGACAAGCATCGTCTTCACATCTTCGCTTTTTACCATTGTTTGATTTTAGATTTTCCACACTCATGTTTATTATTAACTGTTAATTTTTATCTGAAAAAATCTAATTTCAACACAATACTGCCGACTCTGTTAAAAAGTTGTAACAGACGACAACATGGCGCCTTTCCGTACTCTGATTGATCGAAAAGACTGGGATAGAGGAACTTCATAACGTTTCGTTGCGAACTAAACAGGAGCATTCGATAATATCTTATCATAACAACCACGAGCAGAGTAAATTATCCCACGCTAACGGGATGCTCCGAGTGCGTTTTTTAAATTATTAAAATATATTATGTTTGACAATGAGGTCTCGCGTGCCACTGTCTGACAGGTAGCGGGCCACAAGTGGCCCGCGCACCGTGGTTTGGGAACCTCTGTGCTAGACTAAACCGACATGGAAACCAGGCTGGCAAACAGTAGAAATCAACATCAGATCAGCGAGCCAAGGAAAATAAAGAAAGCAAACCTAACAGCTAAATTTGGATACACGGCAAAAAGCACAGCATAAAGGCTCCAAATATAACCAGTAGGCATAACCAGAGCTGCAAAGAGCCAAACAATCTTCTTGTAAGACGTGAAGAGATTTTTTTTAAGTTGTTAATTTTGGCCAAAGCAGCCGTCTTTATGACTTGCTCCATTCGTTATTACTGATACGGGGCGTCTTATGTTATCGGCTTTGTCTGTGTTGTCTAAGCATTCTATTCAGTACTGTCAGGGTGAGTATGACATTATATAGTTCATCATGATCATCCTGCAGGAAGTCTATTGCAGAACATCGTATCATCACATTTCGTCGGAAAGATCCTCGATCTTTCGCCTGATCCCCTGCCTCTTGCATGCTCAAGCCATTGTTTCTTTATTGCTTTGTTTCCACCGGGGTTTGTTTTTTCTTGGTCAACCTCTGCCTCTGCTTTCGGAACCATGAACTGTAATATTCTTCTTTCTACACGACTGTGACATTTAACAGACTCAGTGCCAAACAAAAAGTGGGTTCGGACAAAACAAATATGGATTATGGGAAACGGGAAGTACTGGTGTGTCACAGTTATGACTTAAAAGCTGTTAACATGTTAGTACAGTAGCTCTCAGCCTTGTTTGGCCCGTGCACCCCTTCACCATATGTTCAGAGTATCATTCCCCCCTTTCGTATTTCCCCCGTATAAATCCCCCCCCCCCCGGCCGTACACAGTATACATGAAAATGGAAGCTAAATTTAATAACACATACTAGAACTATTCTAGACGTCTATATAAAACGAGATTTGCGGGTCTACTTACATTTTAAAACGAATTTCAAAATGGCGAGAAGTATAGAACCGTAAAGTATGGAGGGAAAAACAATATCAAGTAATCGTTTCTTGTATTAACGCTATCTTAAAATAATCTTAATTCATCCCCCCCCCCCTTTTGGAAACCTTAAATTCCCCACCGGTTGAGAACCACTGTGTTAGTAGATACGTTGCATTGTATATCAAATTACAGGGGGGTTGCATGGGGAAAACTACTGTATATAAGCCAATGGCAGTTACGGGATGTCGATTAAGATTATTAGTCATCCGATGGCATTTATTCAGTTAATCATCATCATCATGTGCTGTGCCGGTAGGCGTGGGCGGTCATGTCTCGTCATCTCACTCGATCACCAGCGTCGTGGATCAACTCAGTGTTCTTGTCTCGACCATGCAACGTGGCCAAGTCATCAAGATATTTACTTCTCTGTCTTTCTCTTGTTCTTTTTCCCTCAATTTTGCCAGTTGTCACCAAGTTTTCCAATTTATTTCTTTTCATAACGCAACCAAAAAATCAATTATTATAGCAAAAATGTTTCAATTTCCGAGACATGGTGTTATTTATGAGCTACTTTTCTTCGATATTCAGATCTTGTAGAATGTCGATATGTTTCTTCTTCTTTGTCTACTGTATTCTACGGATGTTTCTGCCACATGTAAACTCAAGAGCCTTGATTTGATTCTTCTGTGATTGTATCATGGCCCATGATCCACATCCGTATGTTGTCACAGGAAATTAAATGTTCTCAAAATGCTTACTTGTATTTGTTTCCTTGATATGCTCTGATGATGTTTACCCTTTGCAATAATAGGAACACTATTATTACGATGTATTTTTAACACATTACAAGGTTACTGTGCAAAAATTGCACAAACTGAATGTAAACTCGACACTTACAAAGTTATATTTAGAATTTAAACACAGACGCTATAAATAAAATATTCCACGATTTATTGACTGGCATATTTCGCTGCATCTCGTCATGTGCATTTATTCATTAATTCTTTCAGTAGCATGTTCTTTGAAGAACCTCGCTCCCATAACAACCCTCCGGAAAACTTCTCGATCATAAGCAAGTTGTCCCGCGTCCGATACACCCATCTGGAGATCATCCGCCACATCCTGCACCCATCTTCTCTTTGGCCTTCCTATTTCTCTCTTCCCAGGCATATACCCCTCCATTATTGTTCTCTCCAAACTTTCATGACGTTTCAAGTGACCAAAATATTTCAATTTTCTTTGTTTTATTGTCTTTAATAGCAAACCTTCTTCAATATTAGCTCTTGAAGTATGGATGCATTTGTTCTTTTCTTTACCCAAGATATTCTTAGAACTCGTCTATAACTTTTATATTCAAAGGCATTTGTTCGCTGTTCTGCTTGTTTAGTAAGTGTCCAGATCTCACAGGCGTATGTTGCAATGGTAAAGATGCATGCTCTTAAAAATCAAATTTTTGTAGTTCTGTCTATTCCACTCCACAATTTATTTAGTTGTTTTAGTCTTTGAAGAGCAATAGATGTTCGTCTTTTAATGTCTTTCATTGTGTCACCCTTGTTGGTAATCAATGACCCAAGATATTCGAAATTTTCCACCACTTCAAATTTTTCCCCATTAACATATATTTCTTTCTCCATAGTAGTTTTAAGTTTTATGTGTATGCATTATCTTTAGTTTTTGCTATGTTAAAACATAAGATGTCATTTTCACTATTTCTTTGGGTTGAGGTTATTAGGTTTTCTATACAATTCTGTGATCTGGATAGTAATACTGTATTATCAACATATCGAATCTCTGGTGTTTCATGACCACCCATATTTAGGGCATCATATTGCTCCCTGGTTATATCACCTCTGTGCATACTGCAGAGTTTTATAACATATGAAGTGTAGACATAAATTATACTTTGGCTGAAATATGATGTACATCGTCGCTGACATATCGCGAATGTGTATACCGTTATATACACGGAAGTCTAACACTTAACAGAAAGTCCTTCTGGTTACATAGTAACTGCTGGAATCGACTAATATATAATGCTACGCTTCGATATATTTGAGCAATTGAGTATTACTTGTAAAATACAGTATACGAAATGCGGAACGCTTATTGACTGTGTGATTGTTACAATCAGCAAATGTTCCGTGGTGGCTGAATACGACGTTTTATGACCTGTCGACTGCACAGGGATTCCTGAAGAATGATTAACTTTGTTTTCTACCTACACTGGCGAAATATGCCAAGCAAGAAATGGTGCGATATGTTATTTATGAAAGTTTGTGGCCATGAATGTCCCAGTGCTGTTACATGCACGTGTGAGTTTGTGACCATGTATGTCCCAGTACAGTTACATGCTCGTGTGGGTTTGTCACTCAGAATGTCCCAGTGTTGTTACGGACCATTGAGGGTTTGTCACTCAGAATGTCCCAGTGTTATTAATGACATTTGGGGATTTGTCACACAGAATGTCCCAGTATATATATAACCCAGCTACCACAAGCAGCATTGACATTATTAAACTTTGTTTTCATTGTACCGGGTGTTTGTAAAGTGTCACTACACTTTGTATGTAGAACACATTTGAGAAATGCAGTACACGATGTCATCTCAAAAATATGTGCTCCACAGTCCATTGTGAGCAGCGAATGGCTGTTGTCTGCTGGTGTAGTTCTTTACACTCCAAACAGAATGGTGTAATTATCTATCTATCAATCAGGTGCCGTCTCCGCAATGAAGCTTGGCTGCAATGGATCTCCAACACTGTCTGTCTCTCGCCTTGACTGTACAATCTGTCAGGCTGATGTTCGTCCATCTCTTGATGTTATTCTCCCACTTGTATCGTTGTCTACATCTTGCTCGCTTGCCCTCAACCTTGCATTCCAGTATGGTTTTTATAAGAGTATCATGTCTTTTAACGTGGCCAAAATATTTCACTTGTCTCCTGTTTATTTCTTTCATCAACTCTCTCTTCATTTCCAGTTTTCTAGGACCTCTGCATTTGATTGCTTTTGTTTCCATAAAATACTACCTTTTCGTCTGTATATCCACATCTCCAGGGCTTCTATGCGACTTTCTAGTTGCTTGTTCAACGTCCAGGACTCCGCGCCATAGAGTAGCGTTGAATATACGTAGCATTCGACAATTATCATTTTTAATGCGTTATTAATCTAATTATCTACAGGGTTTCTTGAAAGGAAATGTTTACAAAAATAATGTGCACACAATTGAGAACGTGAAAGAAACTATCAGAATTACCATTCAAGAAATAACAACAGACAATCATGGTACGCCGTCTAAGACGATCTTGGAGCAGAACACATATAGAGAACTGCGGTCTCGTCTGGATTGTGTCAAGTGGCTAAGCCATCTTGGCATTTATATACACGTATTTGTCTTCTCTTTGCCATTTTCCCATCACATTTGCCAGATGGCACAAAGTTTTCCAGTTTATTTCGCCACATAGCGAATTTTGTTATAATCTCTACAAGGCACCTTTCTCAGCTGTTATGACTATACCCAGATAACTAACTGTCCCAGTTCACTTGTTTAAAATGTTTCATCTGCTTGGTTGTTAAATTGTGGTATTTCTTTCTTCTTGGAGATGACTTTGTCTTTTTTTTAAAAATAGTTTTATTCCAACCATAGTTGAGAACTATAGTTACATGTTCATGGTATACTAAAATGTTACTTGCGTATCCTCTACATGACATCGCAATCAAACCCAACATTTACTGGCTGTTTGTAATTTACAACACAATGTTAGTTCAGACGTCTGACATTGCTTTCTGAACGGTCGAAGCCTCATACTATCAAAATCAACGCAAACTGGTCTGCTATCAGATCTGCTGTGGCTGATTTCGACCCCCTGATTTGATGTGACAGGGAATTATGAAACTGCGCGCCTCACTGTCCCCTGCGCCACAACACAGGTTTCAGAGTATACTGGACCCAGACAAATGGTTGGCTGTGTTCCGTGTGTGTGTTGTTTGACCTATGCTTGGTTGCTCTGTCACGAAGGGGTTACAGACGCAGTTCGTAATCCCGCATACCGCGTTAGAAACACAGCTGTGGGCGATTTGGCAGCACACCTCCTTGTCTTGGTTTTTTATGAAGTGGTATTGCTGTTGTCGATCGTTCAAAAAGCAATGGTAAACTACTGAACGTAAACTTGCCCAGGAATCACGAACAGTTAACAAATGCTGGGGTTGACTGCAACGTCCTGTAAAGAATATGCAAATAACTTTTCTTTTCTTTAGTTAATATACAGTTCTGAAACCTACATTACTATAAAATTACTGCACGAAAATGACGTCCATGTTTCATTGGTGTGGGTTCACGTGGGTTGAATACTTGCCTAAATAAGACAATTTTGTCGAGGAAAAAGAATGGGGGTGGGGAGAGGGTGAGTGTAGTAGAGGTGAGTTCCAGTTGATCAGGCAGTGGGTTCAAATCCTGCTGTAACCACACTATTTTAAAAACAAAAGTTGCATGTAATTTGAAGAATATTGCAATCAACCCCAGTATTTATTGACTGTTTGTGGTTATCTAGGCGATTTTACCTTCAGTAGTTTGCCATTGCTGTCTGAGCGGCCGACGCTCATACCCAGCCACGTAAAGCCATCTTCTCCCACCTCGCCTGCGGATGACCTCGAACCCGGGATGTCGGGCTTATGAAACAGCGTTCACTACACCTAAGCTCCAGACGCCGACAATCCTACTATAGCCTTCGATTGTTGTATTGTCTAGTTGTATTGTATAGTGTTGTATTGTCTAGTGTTGTATTGTCTCGTGTTATATTGTCTACTGTTATATTGTCTACTGTTATATTGCCTAGTGTTGTATTGTCTAGTGTTATATTGTCTGGTGTTGTATTGTCTAGTGTTATATTGTCTAGTGTTATATTGTCTAGTGTTATATTGTCTAGTGTTATATTGTCTAGTGTTATATTGTCTAGTGTTATATTGTCTGATGTTGTATTGTCTGGTGTTGTATTGTCTACTGTTATATTGTCTAGTGTTGTATTGTCTGGTGTTATATTGTCTAGTGTTATATTGTCTACTGTTATATTGTCTAGTGTTATATTGTCTGGTGTTATATTGTCTGGTGTTGTATTGTCTAGTGTTATATTGTCTGGTGTTATATTGTCTAGTGTTATATTGTCTACTGTTATATTGTCTAGTGTTATATTGTCTAGTGTTATATTGTCTAGTGTTATATTGTCTGGTGTTATATTGTCTACTGTTATATTGTCTAGTGTTGTATTGTCTAGTGTTGTATTGTCTAGTTTTATATTGTCTAGTGTTATATTGTCTACTGTTATATTGTCTAGTGTTGTATTGTCTAGTGTTATATTGTCTGGTGTTATATTGTCTGGTGTTGTATTGTCTAGTGTTATATTGTCTGGTGTTATATTGTCTAGTGTTATATTGTCTACTGTTATATTGTCTAGTGTTATATTGTCTAATGTTATATTGTCTAGTGTTGTATTGTCTAGTGTTGTATTGTCTAGTTTTATATTGTCTAGTGTTATATTGTCTACTGTTATATTGTCTAGTGTTATATTGTCTAGTGTTATATTGTCTGGTGTTATATTGTCTAGTGTTATATTGTCTACTGTTATATTGTCTAGTGTTATATTGTCTAGTGTTATATTGTCTGGTGTTATATTGTCTAGTGTTGTATTGTCTAGTGTTATATTGTCTAGTGTTATATTGTCTAGTGTTATATTGTCTAGTGTTATATTGTCTAGTGTTATATTGTCTAGTGTTATATTGTCTAGTGTTATATTGTCTAGTGTTATATTGTCTAGTGTTATATTGTCTAGTGTTGTATTGTCTAGTGTTATATTGTCAAGTGTTGTATTGTCTAGTGTTATATTGTCTAGTGTTATATTGTGTAGTGTTGTATTGTCTAGTGTTATATTGTCTAGGCCGGCTTCGTGGCTTAGAGGTTATGACTTTTCTCCGTAATCTCGTATACTCTCGTGAGTAACGTGATGACGGTGAGAATCAGCAGTAATTCTAATCGTATCGGTAACTTACGGGGTATGTGAGCCGGCCGCTCAGAAAGCAATGGCAAACTACTGAGCGTAATCTTGCCAAGAAATCAACATACAGCTGAAAGATGCTGGTGTTGACAGCGATGTCCTGTAAAGGATATGCCAAAAAAAAAAAAAAATTGTCTAGTGTTATATTGTCTGGTGTTGTATTGTCTAGTGTTGTATTGTCTAGTGTTCTATTGTCTGGTGTTGTATTGTCTAGTGTTATATTGTCTGGTGTTATATTGTCTAGTGGCGTATTGTTTACTGTTATATTGTCTAGTGTTATATTGTCTAGTGTTATATTGTCTAGTGTCATATTGTCTAGTGGCGTATTGTTTACTTTTATATTGTGAAATGTGTACACTTATTTCTAATTCTTTTCTCAACTTATATGAGTGCTTATCAATACTTTACGAATTTATTTCATACACATCTTAAACAGTTATTTTTCGCCCTCGTTGGCCACTCTAACAGTCTGTTGTTCTCTCTCTCTCTCTCTCTCTCTCTCTCTCTCTCTCTCTCTCTCTCTCTCTCTCTCTCTCTCTCTCTCTCTCTCTCTCTCTCTCTCTCTCTGTGTGTGTGTGTGTGCGTGCGTGCGTGTGTGTGTGTGTGTGTATGTGTATGTGTGTGTGTGTTTTATGTGCTCTCTTGCTTTGAACTCAAACATAGTCCATATACGTGCTACTACTTCTAGTGCACTGGACAGATTTTTGCGTGTGGATTAGCTTTCCCTATTACCAGTGTCCCTCGCCATTAGGCGAACCTTGTTCAACTTCTGGGGTAATGGTAATTTATATCCCCAAGTCAAGGACGAGATGTCAACATTTTAGTACCACTGTCCTGTGATGGGGTTGAACCCGCTACCTCGGAATCAGCAAAACGGATGTTTAAGAACGATGACCTTATCCATTCGGCCTTGCTGGCCTCTTGCTGGTCGTTCATCTCTTGATGTTAACTTACCACATATATCGCTTTTTATAACTTACTCTCTTTTTGTCTTCAACCTTGTCATTCTACATTAGTCAAAGGGATATAACTAGTATTATTTGCAGAACTTGCTTGAGACTAGTTAGTTTTCTTTGTTTTCTGGAAAGATCCAAAATGGAGGTCATTGTTCCATACTGGAATATGTTGATCGACATATATTTTCTTGGGAGCCTTTGTAGCGTAGAGGCCAGCTGTACGCCCGTCGGTCCAGTGGTCGTGGGTTCGCATCAGTATCGAGGCGGATTTTATAAACTAACCCAGGTTGACCCAGCCTGTAATGGGTACCAGAAAATGCCTTGGGCAGTAAAGGCGACAGGTTGGTACTGACCACATGACCCACCGAGTGCCCAGTATCTGTACAAATATTGGTTTGGCATCATATATCCAATGATCCTTAAGCTGGTAAATAGGTCCATTACTTTGCTTACTACACGGTGTTTCATAGACATGTTCTCAATCAAAGGGTACATAGCTTGGTGTAGACAGTATCCCGCCTGCCGCTATCATCATCATCATCATCATCATCATCATCATCATCATCATCATCATCATCAGATTCAGTACCAAACAAACAGTAGGTTTCGATCAAACAAATAATGGTTGGCGAAAGATGGGAAATAGGGATGTGACACAGGTATGACTTTAAAGTTGTTTATATGGTATTATAAATGTTGTATTATACATCAAATTAAAGGGGGTTGCTTAGGAAAAACTATGTATATAAGCCATTGGCAGATACGGAGGGTCGCTTAATAAAATTTATCATCCCATGGCACCTCACCAGTTACGTACAGGAAGTGTATTTAATTATTGTGGGGTGTTTGAAAATAATGCCGTTCCAAGTTGTTTATTTACCTTTTATGTTGCATAAACTCCACAGAGGGCGAATACAAAAACTTGGAAAGGCAATATTTTCAAACACCCCACCATCATTACAAATACACCCTATACTATCCCGGCCAGTAAAGTTAGTTGCGTATTCTTTACAGGACGTGGCAGTCAACCGCAACATTTTGTTGGCTGTTAGTGATTTCTTGGCACGTTTACGTTCAGTAGTTTGCTATTGCTTTCTGAACGACCGGCACTCATACCATTGTATGAAACCCAACACATTGCTGTCTACTGCCAAATCGCCGGCAGCTGTGTTTTGAACGCGGTATGCAGGATTAGGAATTACGTTCGCAACCACAGAGCCGGCATCAAAGATTGGCTGTATTGTATAAACAACAACCCCTGCCATGCGTCTTCATTGTGCATTTATACAATCTTCTTCAAGTTCATCTCTAAGGTAGGGACGCAGAGGTGTTTCCAAGGCACCAGGGCCTGGTTATATAATGGCCAAGACCTATTGACGCGTACTCGTCGAGCGTCCTGGGCAACAGGTCCCGTCTGGGTCCTGGCTAAAGTCAATAGGATCGCCGATTCCTCCGAAGTCGGAGAGTGTCTGCCTGTACGGCGAGGAACCACCAGTCTGCACACCAATAAGCCAGACATGGGACAACGGATACTCACGCAAACCTCAGGTCCTGTATGACATCACACTGATGTTGGACAACAGGATGCCTTCATCCGACACACAGGACTTCGCGTTGGAGCTCAAGCCAACGAACACAAGCAAGCAAGCATCTCTGAGGTAAGCATGGCCGAATGGATAAGAGAGCTCGTTCTTGAATATCCGGTGTGCTGATGCCGAGGTAGCGGGTTCAACCCTTTCATCGGTCTGCTGGACTAAAATGTTGACTTTTCTTCCTTGACTTGGTGACGTAAAGTACAAGTACCTCTGAAGTCTGAGTGAGTTCGCCTGGTGGCGAGCGACACTGGTAATAGTGAACACTATTGACGTTTCTGAGCTGTTAAACACACACATAGATTGATGTTACTGAACAGTTACACACATACAGAGATTGATGTTTCTAAGCAGTTACACACATACAGAGATTGATGTTTCTAAGCAGTTAAACACATACAGAGATTGATGTTTCTAAGCAGTTAAACACATACAGAGATTGATGTTTCTAAGCAGTTAAACACATACAGAGATTTATTTTTCTGAACAGTTAAACACATACAGAGATTGATGTTTCTAAGCAGTTAAACACATACAGAGATTGATGTTTCTAAGCAGTTAAACACATACAGAGATTGATGTTTCTAAGCAGTTAAACACGTACAGAGATTGATGTTTCTAAGTAGTTAAACACATACAGAAATTGCATGTTTCCAAGCAGTTAAACAACTACAGAGTTTCATTTTTCTAAGCAGTTAAACACATACAGAGATTGATTGTTCTAAGCAATTAAACACATACAGAGATTGATTTTTCTAAGCAATTTAACACATACATAGATTGATTTTTCTAAGCAGTTAAAGCCATACAGAGATTGATTGTTCTAAGCAATTAAACACATACAGAGATTGATTTTTCTAGGCAGGTAAACACATACAGCGATTAATTTTTCTAAGCAGTTAAACACACACAGAGATTTATTTTTCAAAGCAGTTAAACATATACAGAGATTGATTTTTCTAAGCATTAAACACATACAGAGATTGATGTTTCTGAACAGTTAAACACATACAGAGATTGATGTTTCTGAACAGTTAAACACATACAGAGATTGATGTTTCTGAACAGTTAAACACATACAGAGATTGATGTTTCTGAACAGTTACACACATACAGAGATTGATGTTTCTAAGCAGTTAAACACATACAGAGATTGATGTTTTCAAGTAGTTAAACAAATACACAGTTTGATGTTTCTATGCAGTTACACACATACAGAGATTGATGTTTCTAAGCAGTTAAACACATACAGAGATTGATGTTTCTAAGCAGTTAAACATATACAGAGACTGGTGTTTCTAAGCAGCTAAACACATACAGAAATTGATATGTCTGAACAGTTAACACATACAAAGACTGATGTTTCTAAACAGTTAAAAACATACAGAGATTGATGTTTCTAAGCAGTTAAATACATGCAGAGATTGATGTTTCTGAACATGTAAACAATTACGCAGATTTATGTATCTGAACAGTTTCTTGCAAAAACCATACTGAAGGGTAAGGTTTAAAGCAATCGAGCAAGAGGCAGACAACGATACAAATGGGAAGATAGTATCAGGAGATGGACGAACATCAGTTTGACAGAGTCTACAATCGAGGCGAGAGACAGTGTTCGGGATTCATTGCAAACAACCTTCATTGTGGAGACGGCACCTGATTGATTGATAGTAAAGTAAAAGATCATGTTACATGTCTTGTTGTGTACTGGGTATATGGTGCTAGCCCCACGCTGTGTAGGCCAGTCGGCACTCGATGTGTGATGTGATCAGTATCACATCCGCCGCCTTTACCTCCCAGAACATGTCCTGGTAACTATTTTAGGCTGGGTCGACCAGGGAACCTAGGTCAATGTTTAAACATCCTTCTTGATGGAGATTCGAACACATGACCACGGGACTGGCAGGATAGCCAACTAGCCACTTAACATGATCACCGGACCGGCAGGATAACCAACTAGCCACTTAACATGACCACCAGATCGGCAGGATAACCAACTAGCCACTTAACATGATCTCCGGACAGGCAGGATAGCCAACTAGCCACTTATCATGACCACCGGACCGGCAGGATAGCCAACTAACCATTTAACATGACAACCGGACCGGCAGGATAGCCAACTAACCATTTAACATGACCACCGGAAAGGCAGGATAGCCAACTAGCCACTTAACATGACCACCGGACCGGCGGATAGCCAACTAGCCACTTAACATGACAACCGGACCGGCAGGATAGCCAACTAGCCACTTATCATGACCACCGGACCGGCAGGATAGCCAACTAGCCACTTATCATGACCACCGGACCGGCAGGATAACCAACTAGCCACTTAACTACCGTACCTCCTTTCATCACAGTAATTTTGTGCGCTCGCTCGCTTTGCACTCAAAGCGCATTCTATACACTTGCAACTACTTCTAGTGGACTGGACTTATTTTTGCGTGTGGATTAGCTTTCCCTATTACCAGTGTCCCTCTTTATCGGGTCAACCCACTCCGACTTCAGAGGTGCTTGTAATTGACGCCCCCAAGTCAAGGGTGAGAAGTCAACATTTTAGTCCAAGTGACCAGTGTATGATGTGAACCCGCTAGCTCGCCATCAGCCGTTATTCTATTAAACGCACCCATGCCTTGAAGTTCCTTGCAATGCCATTGAAAGTTCGTAACAAGGGACACACATTTGACCTAGTAACCCAATTGCATACCTAATCCCACAAGGGTATTTTTGTAAGCTTCTGAGACACAATATAGACCAAATAACACGTAATGTACATAACAAGGCCGCTCATAGACATCAGTTGGAAGTACTAGTCTAGTATACCCAGGTGGTTTCGTGTAAACACGGCTATCTACATTGATTTACAAGCGACCTAAATTAGAACTAATACACCACGACATACGCCTCGGAAACATATTGATCTCTACTCGTGATTCACAAATTTCACACAGTTAAAGAAACACGTCAGTGAGGAGTGAAAAATTAGAAAATTATCACACTATCGTGGCTGTAATTTTTTTTTTATTTTTAAGTGTTCAGTGTCAGTAAGACGTGCACATTTGTATAATTTAACAGAAGGTGGTATTCTGGATATAATAAAATAACATGCATTATGAGTAAAAAATGGCAAAATGGTAATGTACATAAATTATAATTAACGTCAATAATTAATGTACGTAATGGCTAAGGCCGGTCTTCCTGGCCAAGGCGTTAAGGACGTTGTTCGTAATCCCGTATACTCTCGTACACAGCTGCGCGAGATTCGGCAGCGGATCGCGTCGCTTTGGTTACTTACGGGGTAGATGAGCCGGTCGCTCAGAAAGCAATGGCAAACTACTGAGCGTAATCTTGCCAAGAACATCAACAACAGCTGAAAAATGCTGGTGTTGACTGCAACGTCCTGTAAGGGATATGCAACTTTTAAAAAAAACAATGGCTAAGTAATGTACGTTAATGATAAAGTATGTTAGGATAATTAATGTGCCTAAATGATAATTAATGTACCTAACTTATTGTTAATGTATCCAAACGATAACGTTAAATTAAATTAATCCGATTAGTGTCATTAACGTATAGTAATGACGGGCCATGTTTTCTATTGTCCAATGACATACGAGTGACCACTAGGACTGTATCGCTCTGATTGGCTGCCTTTACTCTCTTACAGAGTTCAGTCATTTTTCCATTACCCCAAGCCCGTTCAACTTTTTATAATCGGGGTCCAACCCAGCCTCAGATTAATAATCCCGTGACCAAATTAGTCACATTTCGGAAATTAATTTGAAAGGGATTGTTGTCCATTGGAGGTAAAGGCTATATAATTTATTTTATACAGCTGAGTCAAGTCCATAGTCGCAAGCGTCTGGGATAATCCCCGTCACCACAGCTAATTGAATGAACAACAGACCAGGTCGCAGTTAAACTACTGCACAAACTGGGACCCACAGAACACATTAGTATTAACCAATAAAGAGGTTTTTAAAAATCAATATATGACCACCATGTCCTCCCATAGCAACAGTGGCTTCTGGTGTCACCATGTTGTGCAATAGCTCTCAATAATAACGACGTTAAAATTAGCGAGTTCAGGGAACTGAACCGGCTAGCTCTGCCATCCATGTCTTAGCGAGTTCAGGGAACTAAACGAGTTAGTTCTGTCATCCGTGTCACTGATAAGAGTCCCGCCATCAGCTGTTTCGATTAGTTTCTGAAGTCGTCTTCAGGCGTGGGATAATTTGTGAGTATGTTATTTAATATTATATTTATGTCTATGCGTGTGCTGTGTTAGGGTAGCATATTTAAAAACAAAAATAAATAAATAAATACCGCTGAAATGTTGTCATTGCGTTATGATACAACATGTCTGCTAACATATTAACAACTGTTAGGTCATAACTGTGACACACCCTACTTCCCATTTTTGCCTCTTATTTTTGTTTGGTTCAGACACACTTTTTTGTTTGGCCGAGTGGCTAGAACGTTGGGTTCTCTTCAGGAGACCCGGGTTCGAATTCTCGGTAAGATGTGGATTTTCTTCTATCGGAGAAAAAAGAAAACCCTAACCTGCACAGTTCGCGGTGAATGCACTAGCCAGGTGGCCTTAATTCGTTAGGCTCAAGACCCCCCCCCCCCTCTCCTAATCTTATATCGCAAGGTACTATAGGCAGTAGATGACAGAGACTGAATCTGTTAAGAGAAGCCAATAACAGTCAGACTTTTAACCTACCATGTATGTCGTAAGAGACGACACAGGAGCTTTGGCAACCTCAACTCGTAGAAAAATTTAGCTGCAAAATCCAACCAAACATGAAGCAGTTTAAGAGTACCTGGTGTGAGTTCATGCAAGGCTTAAGCTCCGCTGGAAGGTGAAGGGCATAAAAAATAGGTTATGATTCAGCACAGCACATAAGGATAAGCTAAGAGTATGACCAGTTGAAAGTAGGACCAGCTGAGAGTAGGACAGGCTGAGGATAGGACCAGTTGAGAGTACGACCAGCTGAAAGTAGAAACAGCTGAGAGTAGGACCAGCTGAGAGTAGGGCCAGCTGCTGAGAGTAGGACCAGCTGAGAGTAGGACCAGCAGCTGAGAGTAGGACCAGCTGAGAGTAGGACCAGCAGCTGAGAGTAGGACCAGCTGAGAGTAGGAACAGCAGCTGGGAGTAGGATCAGCTGAGAGTAGGACCAGCAGCTAAGAGTAAGACCAGCTGAGAGTAGAACCATCAGCTGAGAGTAAGACCAGCTGAGAGTAGAACCAGCAGCTGAGAGTAGGACCAGCTGAGAGTAGGACCAGCAGCTAAGAGTAAGACCAGCTGAGAGTAGAACCAGCAGCTGGGAGTAGGATCAGCTGAGAGTAGGACCAGCAGCTAAGAGTAAGACCAGCTGAGAGTAGAACCAGCAGCTGAGAGTAAGACCAGCTGAGAGTAGAACCAGCAGCTGAGAGTAGGACCAGCTGAGAGTAGGACCAGCAGCTGAGAGTAGGACCAGCTGAGAGTAGGACCAGCAGCTGAGAGTAGGACCAGCTGAGAGTAGGACCAGCAGCTGAGAGTAGGACCAGTTGAGAGTAGGACCAGCAGCTGAGAGTAGGACCAGCAGCTAAGAGTAGGACCAGCTGAGAGTAGGACCAGCAGCTGAGAGTAAGACCAGCTGAGAGTAGAACCAGCAGCTGAGAGTAGGACCAGCTGAGAGTAGGACCAGCAGCTGAGAGTAGGTAGAACCAGCTGAGAGTAGGACCAGCAGCTGAGAGTAGGACCAGCTGAGAGTAGGACCAGCAGCTGTGAGCAAGACCAGCAGCTGAGAGTAGGACCAGCTGAGAGTAGGGCCAGCTGAGAGTAGGACCAGCTGAGAGTAGGACCAGCAGCTGAGAGTAGGACCAGCTGAGAGTAGGACCAGCAGCTGAGAGTAGGACCAGCTGAGAGTAGGACTAGCAGCTGTGAGCAAGACCAGCAGCTGAGAGTAGGACCAGCTGAGAGTAGGACTAGCAGCTGTGAGCAAGACCAGCAGCTAAGAGTAGGACCAGCTGAGAGTAGGACCAGCAGCTGAAAGTAGGACCAGCAGCTGAGAGTAGAACCAGCAGCTGAGAGTAGGACCAGCAGCTGAGAGTAGGACCACATGAGAGTAGGACCAGCAGCTGAGAGTAGGACCACATGAGAGTAGGACCAGCAGCTGAGAGTAGGACCAGCTGAGAGTAGGACCAGCAGCTGAGAGTAAGACCAGCTGAGAGTAAGACCAGCAGCTGAGAGTAAGACCAGCTGAGAGTAGGACCAGCCGAGAGTAGGACCAGCAGCTGAGAGTAGGACCAGCAGCTGAGAGTAGGACCAGCCGAGAGTAGGACCAGCAGCTGAGAGTAGGACCAGCAGCTGAGAGTAGGACCAGCAGCTGAGAGTAGGACCAGCAGCTGAGAGTAGGACCAGCAGCTAAGAGTAGGATCAGCTGAGAGTAGGACCAGAAGCTGAGAGAAGGGCCAGCTGAGAGGACTATCTGAGAGTAGGACCAGCTGAGAGTAGGACTAGCAGCTGTGAGCAAGACCAGCAGCTGAGAGTAGGACCAGCTGAGAGCAGGACCAGCAGCTGAAAGTAGGACCAACAGCTGAGAGTAGAACCAGCTGAGCGCAGGACCAGCAGCTGAGAATAGGACCACATGAGAGTAGGACCAGCAGAGAGTAGGACCCAATGAGAGTAGGACCAGTTGAGAGCAGGACCATCTGAGAGTAGGAACAGCAGCTGAGAGTAGGACCACCTGAAAGTAGGACTACCTGAGAGTAGGACCAGCAGCTGAAAGTAGGACCACCTGAAACTAGGACCAGCTGAGAGGAGAACCAGCTGAGAATAGGACCAGCTGAGAGTAGGACCAGCAGCTAAGAGTAGGACCAGCTGAGAGTAGGACAAGTTGAGAGTAGGACCAGCAGCTGAGAGTAGGACCAGCCGAGAATAGGTCCAGCTGAGAGTAGGACCAGCTGAGAGTAGGACCACCTGAGAGTAGGTACAGCTGATAGTAGGACCAGCTGAGAGTAGGACCAGCTGAGAGTAGGACCAGCTGAGAGCAGGACCAGCTGAGAGTAGGACCAGCTGAGAGTAGGACCAGCTGAGAGTAGGACCAACTGAGAGTAGGACCAACTCAGAGTAGGACCAGCTGAGAGTAGGACCAGCTGAGAGCAGGACCAGCTTGGTCATGTGTCCTCCGCGGGTTTTAGGTCTGTCGTCATTGTCAGGTTCCAATCCAATGCCCATGTAGTCTCAGTTTTTAGTATTGATAATAATCATAACAATAATAATAATAACTGTGTGTAGTTAGGCCAGATGTCAAGAACAGTGAGTGGAGGAGATGCAGCACCATCAGCTGTGCTGTCTGCAACAGCCTTTTATGAAGATAACGACAAGAAGGAGGATGAAAGCATAGACAGCTACGATGCTATATTGTTTACTGTGTGTGACATCTTTGGGAGACCCAGGGGAAGGTTTGCCTATGGTGACAGTATACGAGGGTTTGCTAAACATGGCATGGAGACCCCTCTAGGTAAGTTTCTTTTACTTTAATTACAATAATAATGATTATCTTTGTATTTTATACTATGTTGACAACATAATACACACAGAAAAGAAAACATAAACACACCCTGAAGCAGAAAGCGTGTACTTATGTATAGATGTGAAGCGTGGACAATGAGCAGACAAGCTGAAAAACATATCATGGCTGTGGAGAAAAATGTAAATAATACCATGGACAGACAGAAAAAGCAATGGCCAAGTCCTAGAAGAAACAAATGAAACCAGAAACTGATTAGAAAGATTAGACATTGACAGGCATATTTTTGTGGACACGTTATAGGAAGAAATAAATTGGAGACCTTGGCGACAACTAGCAAGATTGAATATAATATAACAAGGGGAAGACAGAGAAGTAAATACCTGGATGGCTTGACCACGTGGCATGGTCGAGACAAGAACACAGAGCTGATCCACGACTCTGGTGATCGCGTGAGATGTTGAAATATGACCTCCCTCGCTTTTTGGCATGACACATGATGATAATGATGAAACAGGAACTGCTAAGGTCTTGTGATGTGATAGGGCCGTCATATTTCTTAGGCCTGAATGCATGGAGGAATAGGTGACCAATCTCTACCTCACTTAGCGAGACGACGAGCACAAGCGACAAATTCTCGTCCAACCGCGCTCAAGACATTATCAGCGTTGCTCCTTATCAACTATGCTAATGCGCCCACTAACATAATGCACCGCCTTGCGACGTCTACTATCATTACTACAACAACTACTACTACTACCACCACCACCACCACCATCATCACCACCACCACCACCACTACTACTACTACCACCATTACTACTACCTTCACCATCCTGTCGGCAGGCCAGCGTCCAGCCACTACGCTACCTCAGCTAAGATGACCAACATCCAAATCCTGCAATGCAAGAGGCCACTTCAAAAGGACATTTGATTATCCATATCTGGACAAGACAATTGTCATTTTGTGGTCACCTTATCAGACAAGAAGTCCTGGGAAACTCTTGGTAACAATGAGGACTGAGGTATTAGAGATAACGGTTGACAGGGCCAGAAAATGATGGCTGCCTTGCCTTGAGAAAAGTGACATGGGGGAGGAGTGGGGGGGGGGGGGGGGGGGGTGAGAGAAAGAAATTACTGGCCGAACTTATCGAATACATAGAAGCCATTTGTTTTGTGATCGCCAAGTATGGCACATGATGATGTAACCTCTCATACTTGAATGTGTGTAACGTGTATGTTGACGTATGTCAAATCTAAACAAAAGAACATAGACCTGGTTCTAGACCCTGATAATTGTGTGAGAAAGTGATCGTCCACGCCTGTTGACATGGCCCATGTTAATAATAATGTGCCGTGGTGAGACTGCTCACGTGTTCTGTAGAAGCAACTCACAATTTTTGTTTTCGTGCATAACGCACTTACCTTGAACTTTTCTGTCCGTGGAACTTTTTATTTTAACCCACTACATTCCTAGTTTTTGCATTAACCTTTTCTGCTCCATGATATGGCTGAGACACGTGTCTACGTATAATTAATAGCACAGTTTTATAATTTCCCACCTTACCGAGTGGAGGGTTCGAAATCATGAGCATGCGATTTGGAAGCAGACCGCTTTGCGTTTGGCGCTCGCACGCCTTGAACTAAAGCGTAGTCCATACACACTATTTTATTGTAGTGATGGACTGATCCTTGCGTGTAGATTAGCTTTCCCTATTAACAGTGTCCCTCGCCATCAGGCGAACCACTCCGAGTTCAGAGGTACTTGTAATTTACGTCCCCAAGTCAAGGATGACAGGTCAACAATGTAGTCCAGTATTGCATAGTAAATTACAACAAGCCAATACATGTTGTGGTTGACTGCAGTATTCTCTAAATGGTATGCAACTGGCTATATTAATTCCCGTGAGTCAAGAGGTGCGGAAATGGTCCTAGCCCGGGGCATGATACACATTGAGGAAACTTCCTCCTCTGGAACCCGCAAGGGTAAAAGATATAAAGGGAAATATAAACACACAAGGAGAGGATAATCAGAGGCAAGCTAAATAATACAGGAGTGGGTTGGTTTTGGGAGAAAAGGGCGGGCGGGATTGTGAAAGTAGCGGCAGAAGACAGACAGGATAGGAGGGTAGGGCAAGAATGACATTGCTCCATTGCGATATAAAAAGAAGAAGAGGGAAGAGGATGAGGAGGAGAACGAGATGGAAAGGACGAAGAACATGGAGGAGAGGACAAGATGGAAAGGACGAAGAAGAAGAGCAAGAAGAAAAAGAAGGACGATATGGAAAGGGAGAAGAAGGAGGAGGACGATGAGGAGGAGGAGGAGGAGGAGGAGGAGGAGGAGGTGGTGAACGAGATGGAAAGTAAGAAGAAGAAGAAGAAGAAGAAGAAGAAGAAGAAGAAGAAGAAGAAGAAGAAGAAGAAGAAGAAGAAGAAGAAGAAGGGGGGAGAGGAAGAAGAACAAGGAGAAGGAGGACGAGATGGAAAGGAAGGAGGAGGGGAGGAGGAGGAAGAGGAGGAGAAGGAGGAGGAGGAGGAAGCTATACACACTTATAATTAATAACTACCTGGGACATTATTATAGTTGAATAAATTGGTAAGTCGATCAAATTAACGCGCATACGTGAGACGGACCCTCACAACCATTTATCTCCCATGACAGATACGTGTGTGAAGGGTCTTCATAACGAGACTACCAGCACACTTGCCCGGTACGCCACCACCAAGTCTGTGACATCACGGATGTATCCTGACTTGACAACTTTGAAACCATTGTCCTGGCTGTGCAAAGATGGCTCAAAGGTTCTTACAGTAATGAAAGTGCTATGTGTTGTGATGCAACTGTGCTGGTGGCAGTGGTGGTTGTCATGGTAGTGGTGGAAGAGATAGATATAGTAGTAGTAGTAGTAGTAGTAGTAGTAGTAGTAGTAGTAGTAGTAGTAGTAGTAGTAGTAGTAGTAGTAGTAGTAGTAGTGGTGGTGGTGGTGGTGGTGGTTTTGTTGTTGTTGTTGTTGTTGTTGTTGTTGTTGTTGTTGTTGTTGTTGTTGTTGTTGTTGCATTTATCAAAGAATGTGCAGCAGTACTAGCAGAAGCAGCAATCGTGGTGACTTTGATTTTGATTGTTGGAGGGAGAAGAGGAAGCGCAGCAAGAGCATTAGAAAAACACGTGATAAATTATCTGTCTTAAATGTTGCTATATTTCAAGGTTAAGTAGTGCATCCCACACAAAACACGCATCTATCAGCTCGGATGTAAACCATACAATTAATTAAGCACATCCTTATTCTGTTTTGACATCACAGGTTGGCCAAGTGTTATGTGACCTATACAGTTATAAAGACTGCAGAGATCTAAGCTCCCCGAGAGGTCAAGCCCTGGGTCAGCTGGCAAAGCTCAAGGGCTTAGGCTACCAGCTCATGTCCGCATTTGAGGCCGAGTACACCATATACGAGAAGGGAACTCTGTCTGGGTACGGTGGCGACGTAAGTAGGGTCACTCATTATCGTCGTTTGACTCTCAAGTTTTACTTCTTCTGTTTACACATTGGGAGGGTTCAGGAATCTTTACTGCCCTTAGGGCAGTATGGTTCTTCTTCTTTATCGTCTTACACCTTCACATGTGGAAATGAATATGTCCACAGAAAGCAGCATTAATCTTCAGCTTGTTGACTTCTCCATATGGTTTTTCTGCAGTTATTTCTTCTTCATTCATCTACTCCTTCTAATACTACCCATTATTCATCCCCTCTTATTCCTTGTCTTATTATTATTATTATTATTATTATTATTATTATTATTATTATTATTATTATTCTCTTCCTCTTGCACTTCCTCTTCATGTTCCTTTCCCTTATCCACAACATTCTCCACAACTCCCTTCACCTCTTTCCGTTACTACTACTACTACTACTACTACTACTACTACTACTACTACTACTACTACTACTACTACTACTACTACTACTACTACTACTACTATGTGTTCTATTACGTCTGCTACTACTAATGCAGCTATTGATGCCGCAGTATTCGTTGTAAGCGACACATTGTATTATTTCTATTACAATCCAGTACGTTGATCTGTTGAGTATGGTGAGACTGGACACTGACATCACCTTCTACTATGACCACATGATGAGCCTAATGGCTTCCGGCATTCCAGTGGAGACCCAGATGGAGGAGTATGGTCCTGGACAGATTGAGGTAGGAACCAAATATGTCCATAAACATTGCTTCTCCTATTAATTCTTATTAGAGTGATTGCTGTTTGTCCCCAATGCATCACGTGGTCTCTACAGTTCAGCCCAGGCTTTGTTCTGTGGAGAGGTTAACTCCACCCCTGATTCCCGCCATGGGTTGTAGTTATTATATTAATTATGCCTTGTCCCCAATACAAGACGTGGTTTCTACAATTGTGCTATGGAGAGTTAATGACTCCATCTCTGGTCCCCGCCATGGGTTGTAGTTATTATATTAATTATGCCTTGTCCCCTATACATCACGTGGTCTCTACAATTGTGCTATGGAGAGTTAATGACTCCATCTCTGGTCCCCGCCATGGGTTGTCTTTATTATGCCTAAGCACAACTATCGTTTTTCAAGACGACAAGGTGCCAGTAAAGTAATGTTTGTCCCGTCAAATGGATTACCATGGTCTGGCAAGAATGAGACAGCGAGGAGTGACGAGGGGATCTGGCCGACGCTCAACGCTCAGTAGAAAGGCGAGACGGACTTATATTCAGATTGCTACTGGTACTATTAGTGTTGGAACTCTTCGCTGGCTGCTGAGGATGGGGACGGAGCACTTATGGGAATGCCCCGAATGCTGTGATGTCGAGTCTTAAATCAATCAATCAATCAATCATTATAATACGTATGATGCTCCAAGCAAACTCCACGCATTCTATAATTGAAAATTGGGGTTAACAGCAACAACAAACCAGTCATGTTATATGAACATTATATACAAATATATATATATATATATATGTGTGTGTGTGTGTGTGTGTGTGCGTGCGAGCGTGCGTACGTGCGTGTGTGTGTGTGTGTGTGTGTGTGTGTGTGTGTGTGTGTGCACAAGAGTTGCAATTCAGTTTTCTAACGGATTTATAACCAATCACCCATTGTGTGTGTGAGAGAGAGAACGAGAGAGTGTGTGCCAGAGAGAGAGTGTGTGTGTGTGTATTTGTGTGTGTGTGTGTGAGAGAGAGAGAGAGAGTACGTGTGTGTGTGTGTATGTGTGTGTGTGTGTGTGTTTCTGTGGGTGAGATTGAAAAAACAGATGTGCGTATTTGTGAGAGACAGAATTAATTATAAAGTGTGTGCCCGCGGCAGAAATCAAATCTTTTTAAAACCGAAAAGTACTGTTATATCCCATAGGATGGGATGGGACCGGCATAACTTGCCATGGGATGGGACAGAAAAATATTCTCCATGGACAAGCCTGGTTATATCCTATGATACAAGAGGAAATACTGTGAATGAATGTGCGATTCATTAAATCGCCGAATTAATAAGTCACTGCATTTAACGAAATGAAACTGATTAATAAAGCTTACATGTATGGTAACAACCAACTAAATTGCGACACAAAGAGAGTAATGGAAGACATAGGAGAGAAAATCAGTTGTTTGAAACAGTTAATAATTCACATACACATGTCCAGAGCAGTTTGTATTTACAATATACATAAACAAAGTAGAATGTAATTAACATATATATATATATATATATATACTAGCTGACCCGGCCCGGCTTCGCCCAGGCCCTGGAGGGGATCTATCTATCTATCAGTCTGTCTGCTTGTTTGTCTGTCTGGCTGGCTGTCCCGGCCCGGCTTCACCCAGTCCCTGGTGGGGAGCATCTAATTTAATTCATATAAGTAGTCATATAAGCTCTCCCGTTCCCGACTATCTGTCTGTCTGTCTATCTGTCTGTCTGACCGGGCCCGGCTTCACCCAGTCCCTGGTGGGGAGCATCTAATTTAATTCATATACGTAGTCATATAAGCTCTCCCGTTCCCGACTATCTGTTTGTCTGTCTGTCTGTCTGTCTGTCTGTCCCGGCCCGGCTTCACCCAGTCCCTGGTGGTGAGCATCTAATTTAATTCATATAAGTAGTCATATAAGCTCTCCCGTTCCCGACTATCTGTCTGTCTGTCTATCTGTCTGTCTGTCTGTCCCGGCCCGGCTTCACCCAGTCCCTGGTGGTGAGCATCTAATTTAATTCATATAAGTAGTCATATAAGCTCTCCCGTTCCCGACTGTCTGTCTGTCTATCTGTCTGACCGGCGTGGTTTCGCCCAGCTCTTGGCGCACAGTAACTTGAAAGAATGTCCTTCCACACACCATTCAATGAAAACTGTAGAAAAAGATGGGTTACAATGTTATGCATTATGCATTATTTTTATGAAAACTTTGAAAATGCCTTAAAGATTATATCATTATTTATTATAACTCATATGCCTGAAAATAACTATAGACAAAGAGTTTAACAATAGTGCAAGTAAGTCCAACAATCTTATATATAAATTGCGATCTCCGTCTGTCTGTCTGTCTGTCCGTATGTCCTTTATGCGCTCGCGAACGGCCCATCCGATTGAGATGAAATTTTCTACACGTCTTCCTTTCTTTCCAGTGCAGCCCACTGTTGTATTTTTTTTCTTCTTCCTCCTCCTCCCTCCTCCCATTCCCAAAATATGTACGTAAATATATGATGATGATGATGAAAGAATCCCCGAACCAAAACGCTAGGGAAAGGGAAGAAAATGACGTGACTACACAGAATCGTCACACGGCAATCATCATCATCATCAAGTGCCGTGCCGGCTGGCGTAGGCGTTCAACTCTGCTGCTGATATATATGCCTCCATGCCACGGCAATATCAATAACAATTCATCTTTTTATGTGTAAGGAAGTTATCTACAGTCGTGTAGAAGGGAAAACAATCAATGGAAGGACCGAAATCACAGAACCTAGACGAGTATGAATTCGGAATGGCGAACTCCCTCCTCCTCTCTTCTCCTGCTGCCTCTACCTCCTCCCCTCCTCCTCCCTCTACCTCATCCCTCCACCCTCCTCCTCTTCCTCCTCCCTCTACCTCCTCCCCCTCCTCCCTCTCCCTCCTCCTTCTCCCTCTTCCTTCTCCCTCTTCCTCTCCCCTCCTCCTCCCTCCTACTCCCTCCGCCTCCTCCCTCTACCTCCTCCCTCCTCCTCCCTCTACCTCCTCCCTCCACCCTCCTCCTCTTCCTCCTCCCTCTACCTCCTCCCCCTCCTCCCTCCTCCTTCTCCCCCTCCCTTCTCCC
>JACEFZ010028111.1:445000-517500 GCA_014155875.1 Cepaea nemoralis
CCCGTAAGTTACCGATGCGATTCGAACCACTGCTGATTCTCACCGTCATCACGTTACCGACGAGAGTATACGAGATTACGGAGAAAAGTCATAACCTCTAAGCCACGAAGCCGGCATTTATTTTATTTTTTTTTTAGCATATCCGTTTACAGGACTTAGCTGTCAACACCAGCATCTTTCAGCTGTATGTTGATCTCTTGGCAAGATTACGCTCAGTAGTTTGCCATTGCTTTCTGAGCGGCCGGCTCACATACCCCGTAACTTGCCGATGTGATTCGAACCACTGCTCATTTGAACCGTCATCACGTTACCTGACGAGAGTATACGAGATTACGGAGAAAAGTCATAACCTCTAAGCCGCGAAGCAAGAATAAATTTATGTATTACCTTGTCAAAAATACTGCTTTAGGCAGATAGTTAACGACTGCATTTGCATGATAGAAAAGATGAATATTCGTGATTCGGGTTACTTCTCCTTGTTAGGTGACTTACGCTATGTTTCATTGGATGAAGGTAGTTAAAAAAGTGTTATGTCATCTTCATGGAAACAAACACAATCAAATACAGAAATTCTAGCACACACAAAAATAAAACTGAGAATGAAAATAGAGTCTATGAAGAAAAAAAAAAATATTAAAAAAGAGGCAAGTGAAATATTTTGGCCAAGTTAAAAAGACAATATTTTTTTTTAAAACCAAACTGGTGGGTAAGGTTGAAGGCAAGCTGAAGACAACAAAAACAAGCGGGAAGACAACGTCAAAAGATGGACGAACAGCGGTCTAAAAGAATGTACAATCAAGACGAGAGGCGGACAGTGTTGGAGATCTACAGCAGCCAACCTTCATTGTGGAGACGACACTTCAATGATTGATTAACAATACTATCGGTGGACCGTTACTAATCCTCTAAAGAAATCCCATGAACAAGCCCAGCAGACAAAGTTACAGAACACTTGTTATTTCACTACAGAATAAAATTGGGCCGCTAGTAACAATTTACCTTCTTTTGATATTGACTTGCATGATCAGTGTCAGTTATACCTTTTTTATTTGTTGGCTAGAGATATTGAATACACGCTTTTGAAGAGGAAGGTGGAAGGAAGAAGGTGTACGATGGTTGATAAATTGGACTGCAACAAATGCATACAATGAGTGTGTTTTGTGTCTGTGTGTGTGATTGTTACTGGCTTCGTCACATTTCACACAACAATGCAAGAGTCCACCACCGAGAACAATTGCAGCCTGCATAGCTCACAGCTCGTCATTTCAATATGTATTGTGAATTGAGGAAGGAGATGCAACTTGACATAGGTGGGAATGCTTTGTAGGTCACGTGTCCTCATATTTAAATAGAGTTTTCCTCTTCGTTTCTCTCTCACGGTTCTGTTTTGCTCTGTAGCTGAGTCCTGTGACAGTCTTTGCAAGAATTTACTAACACGTACCAACATCTCAACTTGTAGGTTTTCATAATCCTATTTCGTATGCTGGTTTCGATAACAGCATCGCTTGCCGTGAATCCTTCAAGGTTGTTGCCACAAGAGATAACTAGATAAAGTTATTATATCTCGGTATATCAACAGTTAGTTAGTCGTTATTCGCCGTTCCAACTGCACGGCAAATGGTCACCCAATAATGCTCTGTTCCTGTGCAAGTGAATATCATACAAAATGCTCCTCTTAGTCGATGTATATCCCCGTCGTTATTATGTCTTGGTAATAAGTTATTAATAAACAAACTGTTGACTTCTCGTTACACTAATGTGCCTGATTATGTGTTTTCATATAAAGCCAGTCTCGACTTCTGTTGTGACGTCATGTTACAGGGGTTAACATTTTACAGGTCAGAAGATAGACTTCATTACACTCCATCTGGTTCGGTCTCTCTCCATAAAACGGACAGCCTACTGCCTAGAGAATCTTTCACAGCACGAACTCCGTAGCTCCAGAGATAACACCCCCACTCACTATGTTCTCTGAAAACATTGCACTCGTGGTCTGAACCACGCAGTTTGAAAGCGAACCCATGACCTTCAGAGCTGGAGGCAGACCTATTGGGACTACCATTTTTCTCAACAATTCTTAGTCGTTGCAAATTCTCAAAGCCATTTCACTCTTACATTGTGTTAATAAATGAATCTTGGTCTATACAGGAACGCCCGGTTACGTGTGAAAAGTAAGAGTCAGAATGTCTACATTGAAGACAGACTGCCATCGTCTGCCTGCAATCCTTACCTGTGTCTGGCTGGACTTGTGGCGGCTGGGCTTGACGGGATCACTAGAGGCCTAGAAGCCCCACCTCCACACATCTTCAGGTCAGACAAATGAAGGGAGATCAGTTGTCTATACCTAGAGAACTTCTTTGAGTATTGCTTTTTGACTAAAAATGTTGACTGTTACATTGTATAGTAGTTAACTCTTTCTGCTCCAAGCAGTTGTCACCCCACCCCCCCCCCCCCACACACACACCACATACACACACACAATATCTAGGTGCAATTATAACATCACGATGACACAAGCCTGGTCCACACGCATGCAAATACTTACAATGCACTGGATTGAATTGTGCATGTCGATTAGCTTTCCTTATTACCAGTGTCCCTTAAAATTAGGCGAACCCACTTCGACTTCTGAGGTACTTTTAATTTACGTCCACAAGTCAAATACAAGAAGTAAAACATTTTAGTCTAACTGACCGGTGTAGGGGTTGAACCCGCTACCTCAGCTTTAGCACGCCGGAAGTTTCAGAGCGTGCGCCTGTATCCATTGGCCCACGTTGACCTCTACTCCTCCTATATAGTGTCGTGTCTATGCATTTTGTGTCTACTTTCTGTTCTGTATCTAGTGTCTTCTCTTCGGTCTCTTTGGCGTAGATCTATATCCTCTCCTTGCGTTTTCTTCTGTCTTGTTCCTTATTTTCGACAATTTCCAGTTCTTCTTATGCTTCTGCCATTGTGATGTCTGCCTGGGTTTTAAGCGCTCGGCGACGTTATCTGTTTGAGCAAATTGTTATTGTCCTAATTTTTTCAGCAGCTTAATATGCAGTACCCAATATGTATCTGGTTTACACGGATGTTTATTCAACCATATGTGTTTCATAATCGCACACGTTATGCTAAATGCCTAAATCACGCTGCTCTATTTTGCACTGCACATTGCTTATCTTTAGACCACACCAGTCATACTATTACTCAATTACATAGAAATTATTTGGCAACTTATAAGGCTGCAAGGTAGTTGTTATATGAACACTTAACTCGGCTTTCGAGCCTCTACCTTTCAGTAACAGAGGCTGGGAGAAGGTGGAAAGTCCCAAGACCCCCAAGAGCTATGCCAGTAGATGTACTTGCCTGTAGGTTTTCCCATCTGGACATGTTAAGGGTAATAGGTCAAGCTAAGAGAGTTGCATATCCTTTATAGGACTTCGCAGTCAACCCCTGCAATTTATCGCTGTTTATTATTTCTTGGCAAGTTTATTTTCAATAGTTTGCCTTTGCTGTCTGAACAGCCGGTTTGTCTGAACAGCCGGCACAAAAACCAGCAAAACGTGGTCTGCTTCCAAATCACCCGCAGCTGTGTTTCGAACGTGGTATGCGGGTATAAGAATTGCTTTCGCAACCCCATCACCACATCGTCACCTAGAGGGGTGCACAGATTTGCACCTTTTATGTAGATGAAATCTTCAAAAGTTTGGAAGTCAACTAAAACAAACCAGACGTCTATCAAAATCGGATACACTTGGATGCAGGCCTGAAGTAGCATTGCCTTATAATTCGCTAAACTTCGATCCCACATTTTGTAGACCACTCGACATTCGACATGTGGATACTGTCAAAATCAGGCCGACAGCTTTTATTTCCCAGGAAATGATTTTAACGCTGGGTCACGGAAAGAATCCACTCCTTGGGGGGAAATCGAACTCTGACCACACGGCCGACAGCTAAGCGCTCTAACAAAAGCGTTGCCCTGGCAACCACATTCTAAAATGCTATTAGTTAAAGTTTTGTGGTGGTTGTTGTGTTCGCTGTCTCTGAACTCGATTGTAGTCGATACACGTACTACTGTGTCTACTACACTGGGCTGTTTGTGCGTGTGAGTTAGCGTTCATACTAGTGTTCCTCGCCAGCAGACGAACCCACTCCAAACGTCAGAGGTACTTGTAATTTACGTCCCCAAGTCAGGGACGAGAAATCAACATTTCAGTCCAACTGACCGGAGTAAGAATTTAACCCGCTATCTCGGCTTCAGCACACCGGATGTTTAAGAACAAGCGCTCTTATCCATTCGATCATGCTGACCTCCTTTTTGTGATTATATTTCAGTTCAGTCTGCCACACTTGCTCTCTTTATGCATTACTTATTGTGTTTTCTGTTTCTCTTCCACTGAAATAGGCCTATTATAACGGGCGGCGACAAGTCAAAGGCACAACATCCACTTCCCAGGTCGTTTGAAGAGGCCCTGCTTGCACTGGAGCGTGACGAGGTTCTCACCCAGGCCCTAGGAGAAGAGTTTGTTCAGGAATACATTGCCCTGTGTCAGGAATTTCAAATAGAAAGGCTGAAGGATGTTAAGGACAAAGAACCCAGTTTGAAGTTTGAGGCTGAGAGAGATTTGTTTTTATATACACTTTAGTTATGTAATTGTAAAGATTGACTGATTGATTGATTTAGGAATCGACATCACAGCATTCGGGGCATTCCCATAAACAATTTTATCATGGAGACCCAGTTTGAAGTTTGAGACGGACAGATTTATGTGAATATACACTCTGGTTATGTTATTGGAAAAATAAACAATGTTATCATGGAGGTCATGGACGTAGAACCCAGTTTGAAGTTTGAGGCTGGGAGAGAGAGAGAGACGTGTTGTTATATTTACTTTAGTCAGGTCATTGGAAAGATAAACAATTTTATCATGGTGGTTGTGGGGAGAAGAGAGAGAGAGAGAGAGAGAGAGAGAGAGAGAGAGAGAGAGAGAGAGAGAGAGAGAGAGAGAGAGAGAGAGAGAGAGAGAGAGAGAGAGAGAGAGAGAGAGAGAGAGAGAGAGAGAGAGAGAGACCCAGTTTGAAATTTCAGATTGAATCAGATGTGTTTGTATACACACTGTAGTTATGTTATTGGACTTAAATACTTCTTGTTCAGAAATTAATGGTGAACTACTGAATGTAAATTTGTCTAGTAGATCAAAACCAACCAACCGGGCATGGACGTGTTGCAACGTTATGTACATGACATGCAGCTGTTCTAACTGTGTTATATTAAGAATACTAAAAGCACTTTCAGTGACTTTTTACACTAAAAGCACGTAAAATTCCCGTGGCGACATACGGGTGTCTAACTTGGACATGTAACAAATTAACTGAAAGAGATGTATACGCCGTTGAATATAAGTGTTACAGAAGGGATCAGACATTCGTGGACGGACAGGAGAACAACCAGATCTATCCAGCAAGAACTTACTATCAAAGAAGATTAGTATTAGCAGATTATGTGGCAAACAAAGAAGTAGGCTTCTACCAAGCACAAATGAAAGACGGAAAATTGGAATTAGGGGTGTGTCACAGTTATGGGGCCGGCTTCCTGGCCTAGAGGTTAGCAACTTTTCTCCGTAATCTCGTATACTCTCGTAAGTAACGTGACGACGGTGAGAATCAGCAGTGGTTCAAATCGCGTCGGTAACTTACGGGGTATGTGAGCCGGCCGCTCAGAAAGCAATGGCAAACTACTGAGCGTAATCTTGCCAAAGAAATCAACAATCAGCTGAAAGATGCTGATGTTGACAGCGATGTCCTGTAAAGGATATGCAAACATTACACCCCCCCCCCCCCCCCCCCCCCCACAGTTATGCGGCTTAAAAGTTGTAAACATGGTAGCAGGCATGTTGTATTACAATGCAATGAAAACATGTCGACGATATATAAGCGCCTCGCAGATACGGAAAGTAGCTTAAGAAAATTAATCATCCATGGCACTGAATCAGTTAAGACAAACAAAAATGGAGAAGAAGACTGAAATATTCTGGACTTCGCTTAAAAAGTCGCTTAAAAGTCGACATGGTCAGCTTCATTGCACCGGGTTGTTATCCCATATGGCTCCGTAGAGTGGAAAGCGTCGCACAAAGCACGAACTCCGTAGCTCCAGCGACGACCCCTAGGAGTCTCCGAAAAAAATGCACTCGTGAACCGAAGGACGGGGCCCGGAATCGAACCCACAACCTTCTGAGCCCGAGTCAGATGGCTTGACCACTTCGATACGGAAACTCAGGAGCTAGAAACAAAGAGACATGAAAGTCTAGACAAGATCATTTTGGAGGGAAGTGTACTGGGGGGGGGGGGGGGTGGCGGTAAAGATGAAGACCACAGCTAGGTGGATTAAACATGTATTAGATATTAAACACACGACAGCAACAGAGACCGGACATCTGGTCCATGGTAGAGAGACATTTCGAAAGACATTTTGGAGAAGGTCTGTACTGGACAGGCCGCTGGTTAAAGCCGTGTCATTGGAAAGATAAAGTGATGTTGTGTAGCAGGTTGGGAAAGCGCATTTCTGTGAGGTTGTGCTATAAGATATCAGATCGTATATATTAGTACATCAAAACAGAATTCGTGCCTCTTGGCATAGAAACTTAGTCCTCTCTCTGCCAGGACATTTGACACTGTGGCATGTGGAAATGTCAATGTTGATTTCGTGTTTGCTAGAACAGAAAAACGTGTCATTTTGACACGGTGGCATGTAGAAAAATCGATGGCAAGCAGTTTAAGGCCCATTATTATTCTTATGGTACATGCAGTCTAGCGTTGTTCATCATGTCTGCCCACAGCTTTCTGTCTCGTGTACTACCAATAATTTCTGCTATTGATATTTCTCCTTGCCATGTTATCAAACTGTACAGCATCTTCTCTTGGGCCCCGCTTGCCGTTTTTCCTCTTCAACTTTCCCATCGTGAGAGCGTACTGCATCCCCCTACCCACTTCTCATGATGGGCTCTAAGAGTGTGGATTGCCTTCTTATGATGTGAGTAACCCGTTCTCTTTTAAGTTAACTACTTTCAAGATATCTTCATTTAGCTGTTTATCTGTCCACGAGGTTCTCATAATTCCTTTATAAAACCGCTCTGCAGTTCCCCATAATTCTTCACTACTCTGCTGATTGTCCATAATATACGTCTGTACATCAGGATTAACTCCATATAGCTCTTAAGAACTCTCTTTTCTAACTTTATTGATAAAATTATATTGCACGGAGTAAACTTTAACATGTGAAATGTTGATTTTGCTTCAGTTAATCTACATTTAACATCTTGTATACTTCTTCCATCTGCTTTTATCAAAGTACCCAAATGCTTAAATATTATACATTGACCTTCTTCAGACTAGATCCAGTTACTTTGATATACCATTTTTGGGAGAATGTTCCTTGTAGTTACTGATACTTCTGTTTTTCCGATATTCCTTAAAACCTTTGTTTTGACTTCCTCTTTCACTTTATCTATTATTTCCGGTAACCGGATTCCATTTTCTATGATTAAAGCTATATCAGCAGCATATCGTATGTTATTTACATTAAGCCACCAACCGATATTCCTAGTATATCCTGCATGGATATCATTAACATGTCACTGTATAAACTGCACAGATCGGGTGATAGTACACAATCCTGGTAAACAAAGTTTCTATTTGTAGAAAAGTAGCTGTTTGGTTGTCACTCCTTATTTCCGCTTTTTGTTGCCGGTATAAGTTTTATTATTCTCATATCTCAACAATCAAGAGGTCGGCATGGCCGTAACGATAAGAACGCACGTTCTTGTACATCCGGTGTGCTGATGCCGAGGGAAAGGGATTTAACCCCTAAACCGGACAGTGGGACTAAAATGTTGACTTCTCGTCCTTGACTTTGGGACGTAAATAACAAGTACCTCTGAAATTGTAGTGGGTTCGCATGGTGGCGAGGGACACTGGAAACAGGGAAAGCTAATCCACACGCAAAATTCAGTCCAGTGCTTCAATAAGTAGTGTGCATGAACTACGCGTGAGTTCAGAGCGAGCGAGCACAAAAACCAAATATCTCAACAATCAATGTTTACATGTTCTAACATTCTCATTATTTATTCATATTTCAGCTTATCAAATGTTTAACTTTAGTCAATGCAGCACAAATATAGATCCCTGCTCATGTCAATCATTCTTTCCAATAATATTATTAAAAAGTAAATGCGTTGTTTGTGTCTTTATTTATTGCAGATCTGCACTGCTCATACCCTTGTTCGTGTTTTATGTTAGTTCTCATTGTTGTCATTATATTCTCATCGATAGTCTAGTCACGTGCCCATTAAGCTGATTGTTCTATATTCTCCCAAATCCGTTGCACCAGGTTTCTTTGGTAGAATTATGAGAATAGATTTCAAGATATTGTCAGGTTTATATGCAATGTTGTAGACGTCATCCGACAATGTTAATATTATAGGTGTCCATCCATCCATCATGTGCCATGCCGATAAGCGTGGGCGGTCATGTTCTGCCATCTAACTCGATCATCAGAGTCGTGGATCAGCTCTGTGTTCCTGTAAAGATCATACCATGCCGCCAAGCCATCCAGGTATTTATTTCTCGGTCTTCCCCTTGGTCTCTTCCCTTCGATCTTGCCAGTCGCCACCAAGTTCTCCAATTCATTTCGTCTCATAACATAACTCGATCATCAGAGTCGTGGATCAGCTCTGTGTTCCTGTAAAGATCATACCATGCCGCCAAGCCATCCAGGTATTTACTTCTCGGTCTTCCCCTTGGTCTCTTCCCTTCGATCTTGCCAGTCGCCACCAAGTTCTCCAATTCATTTCGTCTCATAACATGCCCAAATAATTTTGACTGTCTACGTCTAATGCCTCTAATCACTTTACGATCTTCATTTGTTTCTTGAAGGACTTGTTCATTGGTTTTTTCTGTCTGTCCATGGTATTCTTTGCATTTTCCTCAGAAATCACATTTCCACAGCCATCAGCTGTTTTTCAGCTTGACTGCTTATTGTCCACGCTTCACATCCATACAAAAGTATAGGTTCTATGTAGCACCTCAACACTCTTTTTCTCGTTTCAATTGATATCTTTTTATTTGTCAGTAATCTTGCTAAAAGCTACCTTCGCAATGGCAATTTTTGTTATACTCTTTTCAAGGCATCTCCCATCAGATGTTATGACTGTGCCGAGATAACAGTATCAATTCACTTGCTTAGTAAGTATATATTGCGCACGGTACAGATAACTGAGCATGATTTACTACGCATAAATTAGGCGGAATCCTTGGAAAAATGCGGAATCCTCGCAGAAACTATATTCGTCTTCCTACAAGACATGTGGCCCTGGGGACCAGTGTAAGCGATGATATTTTGGCGGGTTTATTGCATATCATTTACAGGACGTAGCAGTAAACTTCGGCATTTTTTGGTTGTTTGTGATTCCTGGACAAGTTTACATTTAGTAGTTTGCCATTGCTTTCTGAACGACCAGTACCCATACCATTGTATGGAAACCAACGCTAGGCGGTCTGCTTCCAAATCGCCCGCAGCAGTGTTTTGAACGCCGTATGCGGGATTACGAATTGCATTCGTAAACCTTCGCCACGAAGCCAGCTTTCTGGCAGGTACTAGCACAATATAAGAGCTTCAAACAATAGACTGAGCCAATATTATGAAGGTCATTACGGTTCTGGGCCGAAATTCAACAGAATGAATTTATATCAATAGTGACCTCTGAAGTCGGAGTGGGTTCGCCTAATGGCGTGGGACACTGTTAATAGGGAAAGCTAATCCACACGCAAATTTCAACACAGCACTACTAGAAGTAGTGTGTATGGACTACACTTGAGTTCAAAGCGAGCGAGCGCAAAAAAAAATTTTTTTTTTAATCTGTCAAAAACTGTCATTTACTGCCAATATAGTACCTTCCGGTATATGGTGGGGAGGGGGGAGGGGGGTCTTGAACCTGAGGAGTTAAGGCCGCTTGTCTAGAGCAGTCACCTCGAACTATGCAGGTTAGAGTTTTCTTTTTGCCCTCGACAGTAAAAAGCTTCACACCTTACCCAAAGGAGAGTCCGGCGTTCTATCCACTCGGCCAGCTGCTCCTAAAAACAAAACATCAATAGTTAAAATGCAGACGGTCAGAATGAAGACTGGAATGGTCGGAAAAAAGGCTGCACATCAAGAGGCTCGTCAATCATTAGTTATCTGTGAGAATGAGCCGTTGGCGGATGTGTTAGGGGGTCGATCAAAGCATTTATGGAAATGTAAGTGCAATAATGATAATAAATACTTTTTTTTTTAAAGTTAGTCAGTTAGTTAGTCGCGGTTCCAACTTCATGTCATAGGGTCTCCCCATTATGCTCCGTTCCTGTGCCAGTAAATATTACACAGAATGTTCCTCACTGCCCCATGTGAACAGTGGACAATCTCGACAAACCATGAGCCCGTACAGGAAGGAATACTCTGCATAATGCAGCTGCCAGAATACCAACACAAAAGTCCGCCACGAAAAATACTTTTTTGTTTACAAACTTGTATTCATTAAAACCTAGAGTGTGAATATATAGTGCTGCTGTTTGTTTTCTTTTGTTTGTATCTTACCTGGTGTGTAGTTTTAAGTTTGTGTATTTTCTAGGTGTATTTTCAAAATGCTTGTGTATTTACAAAATGCTTGTGTATTTACAAAAAGTTATGAGTTTTGTGTGACATATGCACAAATAGACAAATGATAACCACAATGGTGGTGATAACTTTCACATTCATACTTTATATTTGGCAGTCTTGAAAGTAAGGCAGTTTTGGTATTACGAGAAAGGAAGGTAACAAATAGATACAATGAAGACACACTTCAGGACATTCCAGACTTTAAAGAAAATCAAAAGTGTCAGGGATAAACATTTAACAAGAAGAATTGTGTTGAGTTCAGTCAAGAACAGATATCTCAGCACTTGGGATATTCCGTCCTCATCTGCAATAGCCAGCGAAAAGTCCCAATGCTAATAGTACCAGTAGCAATATGATTATATGTCTGTCTGGCATTTCCTCGGAGTTCTGAAAGTCGGCCTGTTGCATATTGCAGCTTTTAACATATTAGTTATATTAACATATATTAGAAAACTTGAAAATCCACCTAAGCCACAAAAGTGTACTTTCACAGAATGATGTGACGGGCCGCCAAAATGAATATGTAGTTATTCTAAAAGAGGCACCAGAACCTCGCCTAAGACATGAAGGGGAAGTAACTGAATCTAGCCGACGGCCTCACCTAGTCAAAGGTAAATCCCAGCAGCACCTCCACGTGGTAGAGGATGGGACCCCCACCACGGTGAGACAAGCACCGACTATCCGCCGAGATAAGTGGACATCCTATGTGCTTTTAGCTAGAGTACAACATAACGCTCGCTCACCTACACTCACTTACCCTATTCACTACTTAAATTCAATTACCCTAGCAATATAGCCCGCTCCGTGGCGAAGAGTTACGGACGCAGTTCGTAATCCCGCATACCCGCATTCGAAACACAACTGCAGCCGGCCGCCTTGCGTTTGTTATTTACGAAATGGTATGGGTGCTGGTCGTCCAGAAAGCAATGGCAAACTACTGAATGTAAACTTGCAAAGAGATCACAACAACAAACAATGATGGTGTTGACTGCGACGTCATGTAAAGGATATGCAACTAACTATAACTAACTAGCAATATAAAATTAAAAGGTTGTCAACGGCTGTAAAGACCATTTGGGCATATAGCGCTGGTCCTATATTTGTATCGGTTACTAAGCAGATAATATTGTTCACATCGGTCGCATTTACTTCCCAAGATATTTCCTGGTACCATTTTAAGTTGGATTGACCAGAAAGTCCAAGATATTTGTTAAACTTCGCCTCGATGGACGAACACGTGACCACCACGTGACCTGGGTAAGCGTGCTAGCCACTGCGACACCGTGGCGCCAATGTTTTACGACGTCAGCGGCAGTGCCATTTGGAGGGAACCCCCAAGACCATTGAAATACAAACAAAAGTAATGGCAATAACAAAGAAACGGATCCATGTTCATATGTACAGTTAAAGTATGTCAATAAAAAAAACTTTCTTCTACTGCTTATAGCACCTTGTGATGTAGAACATGGAAGTCTTAAACCTAGGGAATTAAGGCCGCCTGGCTAGTGCAGTCGTTGCGAACTGTGCAGGTTAGGATTTTATTTTTGCCCGCAACAGAAAAAAATCCACACTTTACCGAGGATTCGAACCCGGGTCTACCGAAGGAGAGTCTAGCATTCTAGCCATTCGGTCAGCCGCTCCTCACAGTTAAAGTCATTTGTAGCAATTCTGGAAGGGTTAACCCAGTCAACAAACGCTCACAGAAGTCGGATGTATCGGCCTAACCGTTCAAGAATGCAGCACTGCTGTAAACAGGCACAACGCAACTACGTTCGAGTGCGAGTCGAATGTCTTTCGAAACACCCGGGAAGGCTAACCCGGTCAACGCCCGCAGAAGCCGGATGTGTCGGCCTAAAAGCGCAAGAACGCAACTCTGCTGTAAACAGGCACAACGCAATCACGTCAAAAAAACAAAAACAAACAACTTTCCGGATGAACGCAGAAGAAGATGTGTATTAAGTTGGGGCAAGTACATAACTTCAGAGGTCACCGTGGCCGAATTGATAAGATCGCTAGCTCTTACACTAACGGTATGCTGACGGGAAGTAGCGGGATCATTCCTTCGCTGGTCAGTTGGGCTTACGTTGACTTCTTATGGCAATGGCAAACTGCTGAACGCAACATTAAATAGTAAATCAACTTGGAGTTGGGGTTACCGCAACGCCCTGCCAAGGACATGCAACAACAAAACTTCTAGTACTTTTCTTCTTCAACTCGGGTCATTAGGCATGATTTAGACGCAATTGTATTACCAGGATGAAGTGTACCAGCTTCCTCAAATCTCAGTTCATTAGGCAAGGATGAAGTGATCATCTTCTCCGAGTCACTACGGACACCCTGTAACTCCTGATTTCTATCTGCACCCTCTGGTCACGTCTGGCAGAGCAGATCTCTGTAAGTCGGGCAGTCCTGATAGATGTTTTCAGGGTTTTAAACTCCAGTTCCACATGGACATTATGTAGGATAATTTGAGATGGTATAGATGATCAATTTTCCACATGAACATATATTTATGTTGTGTACGTTGAGATGGTACCGACGGCCAAGTATCTATTATGGACATTATTCTATGCAGGGTACTTTGAGCCGGTATAGAAGACAAAGTATTCCATGTGGATATTATTCTATGTAGGATACTTTGAGCTAGTATAGAGACCATTGAAATACAAATTTATCTTAAAGATGTGTTGAAAGACAAGATGATCCATTTCATTGCAATGGGTTTTATTTTAATTGGCTGGATCTCTTTCCCCAGAGCTGCTCGTCGAAAGCGTCGCACAGAGCATGAACTCTGTAGCTCCAGCAACGACCTCCCCGGGACTCAGAAAACATTGCACTCGTGAACCGAATGATGAAGAGAGAAAACGAATCCAAGATCTTCGAAGCGTGAGGCTGGCAGTTATTTACGGAAGGTCATGCCAATGCTAAAACGTATGAAGACGCCAACTCCTCCATCCTTTTGCTGATTCATCTGTTCAAATATATCTTCAGTCCGCTGGGTTGTGTCTCCTGTCACAACCTGAGCTAGCACTTTCATCTGCAGCTAAGTTGTGTAGATTTCTTCACATCCTTGCGATCTCTGTGTAATTAACTTTTATGAGACAAAAAGTCATAAGATACGGTCAAACAGCTACAGGTGTAAAAAAAAACCATCGGTAGGCAAGGCAGTATTTTGTAATGTTCGAAACAAAACTGAGAATATAGAAATGCTCACTGATATAATTATAACCTTGGGCAAGGTGGAGTACCCGTTTAGCCCCCCGATCAGAGTTACGTGAAGCCATGTGTGCAGGTGGTGGATGAAGATGAAGAGCAGCCGACAGATAGTTGTAGGTTATGGTCTCCACCTTCACGACGGTAGGCAGAGGATCTCTTTTTTGAGGAGACAATGGCTACGGTCACTGACCAGTATGGTCACTGCTGGGAAGGAAAGCAATGGCAAACTACCTTCTTTACAGATGCCAAGAAAATCATGTTGTGTTCACTTATCGATAATCAGAGAAACGGCGTAAATGGGTGCTCCATAGGAGCAGCCTCGCCCGGTAGGGATAGTCATGCGCACCAGGTGACTCCAGACCGTCAACAGGCTACTAGGTGCAAAATATTAATAGTATCTGGATGGCTTGGCCTTGTGGCATGGTCGAGACAGAAACACGGACCTGATCCACGACTCTGGTGATCGAGTGAGATGGCAGAACATGACCGCCCACGCTTACCGGCATGGCACATGATGGATGGATGGATAATTATAACTACGTATTTTGTATGGTCTGTGACCCAGTTGTGGTGAGCACAGTTTCACTATTTCAACCAACATGTCGGATTAGAAGTCAGCCGTGGGGGATTTTGACTTTTGGGAGAAGATATCTTTGCGTTATTTTCACAATGAAATGAGCGTCGGCCTTTCAGACAGCAAACTGAAAATTATTGAACATAAAATTACTTAGAAAATCATAAACAGCCAGTAAATGGTCTGGTTGATTGTGACGTCCTGTAAAGGATATGCGACTAACTTTTTTATATACAATAGTAAGTTGAGTCAGGTCAGGTTCGGTTCTGTTGTAAAATCTCTCTGGCAAGCGATTTGTGTTTGTTCCGTTAGTTTCCTGTCAATTGAAAAAGTTAATTCAAGATGGATACCAAAGTAGCAAAGAAGACTTGGGAACTAGCCAACAATGTTGAAAATGTCTCCGGCGTTGACGAGATTTATCGTTACGATGCAAAGCAACAGCAAGATATACTCACAGCAAAGCCTTGGGAAAAGGAGTAGGTTATATATTTATCTTTCGTTGTCTTACAATGTCTATGAACACACTTCTTAATTCTCGCACGACACATCTTCGTCTTCTTCTTCAGTCTATTCATTGATGCTGATGACCCAATCATCACGCCTCGCCTCCTCACTACGTAGATTTCTAAATTTCTTCAAATGTGTGAAAATTACCAAACCAGTACTATCTAACAGAAATAATAAAAGATAGTGTTTCATCGTCACCCGCCCGTTACCCTCCCTTGGAGCATAGAAAATAGTTCCCCCCAAGCAACTAACTCCCAATTTGGAGTCCAAAGCAAAGCCAAGACTTACTGGCTTTATTATCATTCTCTGCAGCTTGAAGTTCCTCTCACTCCCTCCCCATATTATTCATCTCTATCTAGAATTTTCTCTTTCACACTCGTTTGTTACGAGGCCCCTTAATTGAAGCAAAGAATTGTTAATTGTTACATACCATGCATGTTATACAGCCGGCTTACCTGGCGATGGCGTTGCAGCCTCGATTCGTAATGCCACTTACCCGATTTCGAAACACAGTGGTAACGGATTTGGCAGCAGACCATGTCTCACTGGTTTTAACGTGTTGGTATGGGAGCCGGCCATTCAGAAAGCAAAGGCAAACTGCTGAATGTAAAACTTAACATGACAACAACAGCATTAAAATGCTGATGTTGACTGAAACTTCCTGTAAAAAAAGGATATGCAACTTTTTAAAAAAAATGCATGTTGTAAGAGGTGACTAAACTAAGGAGGCTACCCCATCTCTTAGAAAACTTTAGCAGCAAACTCCAACCAACCTAAATGTTTACTAATTATTTATTACTTCACCCATTCTGTTTCAGGGCATTGCGTATGCGTGCATGATTTTATGTATGATTGAATATATATGGGCTAGAGAGAGAGAGATAGAGTGAATGATTTATTGTTTGTGATTGTGAGTGAGTATATGTGTGTGTGACTGTGTGGATGTACGACTGTGTGAGTATTTGTATGTTTGCGTGTGTGACAGTGTGTATGTGTCGATTATGTGTGTATGGGAAGGAGTGTATATTCAACTTACATAATGTTCTTGTACCACAACAAGCAATGATGTACAGACCAGATGGAAACAGAGACAGAGGAAGAGGCCGACCACGTAAATGTTGGACGGAGGGTATAGCAGAGTCCATGGGAATATCGATATACGAAGCCCATAATTGGGCACTCTCACGATGTTTATACTTCACCTCGACACCGCAGGGTACAAGAGGAACATGATGAGATGAGATGAGACATAGTGTTCTGTATATATCTGTATATAATGTTCAACTTATATTTGTATATAATGTTCTACTTGTATCTGTATGCACTGTGAGAGCTGTAGTTGAATAATAACAATTGTCCTATCTTATCCACAGTCCCCATTATTTTAAGCACATCAAGGTTTCCGCCCTGGCTCTCTTAAAAATGGTCATGCATGCTCGATCAGGCGGAAACTTAGAGGTGATGGGCCTTCTCCTGGGAAAAGTGGATGGCAATACCATGATTGTGATGGATGGGGTAGCGCTGCCTGTTGAGGGCACCGAGACGAGGGTCAATGCACAGGCTCAGGCATATGAGTACATGGCTGCTTACACAGAGGCAGCAAAACAGGTACGACCCCTCGTGACCTTTCATGACTCTTACCCATATTCACAAAGTGTGGTAAACAAATTAAATGTGAACTGAAAATGGTCATATCATTGAGAAATAAATCTACAGGTATTGATTGCACTCGTATAAGTAGAGATTGGAAGACACGTAAGACAATAACAATTGAAAGCTGTAGTGACCACACCAGGATTTGAACCTGTCACCTCCACATGACAGCACCTTGCTGAAAGTATATGCGTATATGTCATATGATATGATATGTCATCATCACAATAATCTTACCTTGTGTCTGTCATGGTGTGGTTTTGTAACAATATTGAGGCCTTGTGCCTGTCATGGTATGGCTTTGTAACATTACTCGGTACTTTTGCCTTAATTCACCCCAAACAAATGGAATCCCAGGGTATGACGTCACATCCAGGGGTTCCCTGTGTTGTGCCGTAGCTCGGTGCGCAATTTTATCGGTGTGCAACAGTTGCTCTCGGCGACATCCCCCGCCCCAACTGTAACTGGCAAAATGAAATGCTTGTCAACTCTTGAGACCAGCAGTATACGAAAAGAATGATGATGATCTGTCTGTACGGGAGACGCGAGGCCTTGCAGCCATGTGCGCCTTGTCTCAGCGGGAGGATGTCCTGCCGACATATATGGTGAATGTCGCCGTCGTCGGCATCTCCCATCCGTCCTGACGCTCAGTCAGCGATAGCACCATGATGACATGATTATGAGAACAGTGTCTAGCAGAAAGTACCCAGTACTCTTGTCTTCTGTCTGTCATGTTATGGTATTATCATAATACTTTTACCTTGTGCCTGTCATGGTATGGCTTTGTAACAGTACTCTTGTCTTCTGTCTGTCATGTTATGGTATTATCATAATACTTTTACCTTGTGTCTGCCGTGGTGTGGCTTTGTAACAGTACTCTTGTCTTCTGTCTGTCATGTTATGGTATTATTATTATTATACTTTTAACTTGTGTCTGTCGTGGTATGGCTTTGTAACGGTACTCTTGTCTTCTGTCTGACATGTTATGGTATTATCATAATACTTTTATCTTGTGCCTGTCATGGTATGGCTTTGTAACAGTACTCTTGTCTTCTGTCTGTCATGTTATGGTATTATCATAATACTTTTATCTTGTGCCTGTCGTGGTGTGGCTTTGTAACAGTACTCTTGTCTTCTGTCTGTCATGTTATGGTATTATTATTATTATACTTTTAACTTGTGTTTGTCATGGTGTGGCTTTGTAACAGTACTCCTGTCTTCTGTCTGTCATGTTATGGTATTATCATAATACTTTTATCTTGTGCCTGTCATGGTGTGGCTTTGTAACAGTACTCTTGTCTTCTGTCTGTCATGTTATGGTATTATTATTATTATACTTTTAACTTGTGTCTGTCGTGGTGTGGCTTTGTAACAGTACTCTTGTCTTCTGTCTGTCATGTTATGGTATTATCATAATACTTTTACCTTGTGTCTGTCGTGGTGTGGCTTTGTAACAGTACTCTTGTCTTCTGTCTGTCATGTTATGGTATTATCATAATACTTTTACCTTGTGCCTGTCATGGTATGGCTTTGTAACAGTACTCTTGTCTTCTGTCTGTCATGTTATGGTATTATCATAATACTTTTACCTTGTGTCTGCCGTGGTGTGGCTTTGTAACAGTACTCTTGTCTTCTGTCTGTCATGTTATGGTATTATTATTGTTATACTTTTAACTTGTGTCTGTCGTGGTGTGGCTTTGTAACGGTACTCTTGTCTTCTGTCTGACATGTTATGGTATTATAATACTTTTATCTTGTGCCTGTCATGGTATGGCTTTGTAACAGTACTCTTGTCTTCTGTCTGTCATGTTATGGTATTATCATAATCCTTTTATCTTGTGCCTGTCGTGGTATGACTTTGTAACAGTACTCTTGTCTTCTGTCTGTCATGTTATGGTATTGTCATAATACTTTTATCTTGTGCCTGTCGTGGTGTGGCTTTGTAACAGTACTCTTGTCTTCTGTCTGTCATGTTATGGTATTATTATTATTATACTTTTAACTTGTGTTTGTCATGGTGTGGCTTTGTAACAGTACTCCTGTCTTCTGTCTGTCATGTTATGGTATTATCATAATACTTTTATCTTGTGCCTGTCATGGTGTGGCTTTGTAACAGTACTCTTGTCTTCTGTCTGTCATGTTATGGTATTATTATTATTATACTTTTAACTTGTGTCTGTCGTGGTGTGGCTTTGTAACAGTACTCTTTTCTTCTGTCTGTCTTGTTATGGTATTATCATAATACTTTTATCTTGCGCCTGACATGGTATGGCTTTGTAACAGTACTCTTGTCTTCTGTCTGTCATGTTATGGTATTATCATAATACTTTTACCTTGTGTCTGTCGTGGTGTGGCTTTGTAACAGTACTCTTGTCTTCTGTCTGTCATGTTATGGTATTATCATAATACTTTTATCTTGTGCCTGTCATGGTATGGCTTTGTAACAGTACTCTTGTCTTCTGTCTGTCATGTTATAGTATTATCATAATACTTTTACCTTGTGCCTGTCATGGTATGGCTTTGTAACAGTACTCTTGTCTTCTGTCTGTCATGTTATGGTATTATCATAATACTTTTATCTTGTGCCTGTCATGGTATGGCTTTGTAACAGTACTCTTGTCTTCTGTCTGTCATGTTATGGTATTATCATAATACTTTTACCTTGTGCCTGTCATGGTATGGCTTTGTAACAGTACTCTTGTCTTCTGTCTGTCATGTTATGGTATTATCATAATACTTTTACCTTGTGCCTGTCATGGTATGGCTTTGTAACAGTACTCTTGTCTTCTGTCTGTCATGTTATGGTATTATCATAATACTTTTACCTTGTGTCTGTCGTGGTGTGGCTTTGTAACAGTACTCCTGTCTTCTGTCTGTCATATTATGGTATTATCATAATACTTTTACCTTGTGCCTGTCATGGTATGGCTTTGTAACAGTACTCTTGTCTTCTGTCTGTCATATTATGGTATTATCATAATACTTTTACCTTGTGCCTGTCATGGTATGGCTTTGTAACAGTACTCTTGTCTTCTGTCTGTCATGTTATGGTATCATCATAATCTTTTACCTTGCGTCTGTCATCTAAAAGTTTCATCGTCATACTTTTACCATGCGTTGCCACCTGATGGCTTCATCATAATACTTTACCTTATATCTGTCACCTGATGGCTTCATCATAATACTTTACCTTATATCTGTCACCTGATGGCTGCATCATAATACTTTTTTTCTTTTATCTGTCATCTGATGGCTTCATCATAATATTCTTGCCTCGTGTCTGTTGTGATCTTATTACTAGATGTGTTCATCATATTATTCTGACTTTACATGGATTTGTCTTGATGTCCACAGGTAAAGCGACTTGAGAATGCAATAGGCTGGTACCATAGTCACCCAGGCTATGGATGTTGGTTGTCTGGCATCGATGTCTCCACACAAATGCTGAATCAGCAGTTCCAGGAGCCTTTTGTCGCCATTGTAGTAAGTGTTTTCTTATTGAGCATCAGTTTCACAATGCATTTTATTCCTGACATGCATTCACTGTTCATGTATTTTGTTTGTGTTGTTCCTGTTTGTTGTGCATCTGAATCTTCACCATTTGTTGTGGTGTTCACTCATCTGTGTATGTTATATTTTGTTATTTTTGTTCTTTGGAGTGGGAACCAAAATCAAGATGTGACCTTTCACCTCTGATCATTGAATATAATGTCTTATATAGCTATGACAGTGTCTTCTTTTTCTGGGTTTGTGTGAAGATTCCAGCCATTGTTGGGACAACAACAATTTGATTTCATTTATTCATTTAGATTGTTGGGACAACTACACTTTGACATCATTTATTCATTTACATTGGTAGTCAAGCAATCTTTGGTGGTCAAGCCATCTGCCTTGTGCTCTATAGGTCCTGGTTCGGGTCTGGACTGTGTCATTCAGACAATATATGCAATTTGTTATGATACATGAGAATGCCGGATTCTCCTTTGGGAGACCTGGGTTCAAATCCTCAGTATGGTGTGGATTTTTTTCCTTTCGGGGCAAAAAGAAAATCCTAACCTGCACAGTTCGCTGCGACTGCACTAGCCAGACGGCCTTAATTCCTCAGGCTCAGACCCCCCCCCACCCTCCGCCGCCATACACAGCAAGGTATGGCGGGGGGTAAATGACAGTTGACCACAGGGGGTCATCGCTGAAGCTCAGACTTTGTGCTTTCTGTGGTATGTTCAGCTTGCTGTTTGGGACAAAACCTAGTGCAATGAAGTTGATTCTCTTGATCCTGTGACCTTGATTCATTTAGATGCTGTGCTGGCCTAGTGGTTACAGCCTACCAGGACCGTTGTCTAGGGTTCAATCCTGTGTAATGGTAACGTAGTTAAAGTTGGTTGCATATCCTTTACAAGACATAACAGTCAACTCCAGCAATTTTTGGCTGTTTGTGATTTCTTGGCAAGTTTACATTCAGTAGTTTGTCATTGCTTTCTCAATGGCCGGCACTCATACCATTGTATGAAAATCAGTGCAAGGTGGTCTGCTGCCAAATCGCCAGCAGTTGTGTTTGGAATGCGGTATAATTGCATCCATAACCCCTTCGCCACAGAGCGGGTAACATAGATGTACTGTGAAATTCAAACATATTTGGTTAGTTAGTTAGTTAGTTAGTTAGTTAGTCGAGGTTCCAACTTCACAGCAATGGGTCGTCCCCATTATGCTCCGTTCCTGTGCCAGTGAATATCACACAAAATGCTCCCCACTGTCCAATGTGAAAAGTGGAACAGACAGGAGTCTCGGCAATCCAACAGCCCGCACAGGTACACTGTGCATAATGCCGCCACCAGAATGCCAACACAAAAGTCCTCCATGGAAACCACAGTTCATCGTCGATGGACTCGGCAGTCACCAGAAAGACCTCATTGACCCAGGTTTTCTCACATGGCTCTGTCTCTATCCGCAGGGCGACCCGCCGAAAGCGTCGCATAAAGCACGAACTCCGCAGCTCCAGCGCCGACTCCCAGGAGTCTCCTGAAAAATGCACTCGTGAACCTTAAAGGCAAATCAGTCAATTCAGCAACAGCTGGTAGCCATTGTTCCAAACATGCAGGTCACTGTAAAAACAAAAGCGGACATGTAAAAGCATTCCACGTGAATATCACAGCTCACAGAGTCGCACCACGCACTCACTCAGTAGCAGGGCGACGGAACCATATACTACCAGTCCAACATGAGGAAAATGCGAAATGCAAACCGCAGCCACAAGGATAAATACTCCAGAGGCCGTAGCGGTTCAGTGCCTAACCGCCATTAAAAAAAGTTACAAGCCCTATGCCGCGATTCAAACCTGATACCTTCTAGGCCTATGGCAGATATTACAATCTCTTAACCACATTTTCTGGCACTTGATATGATTTCTATACTGGTATTATTCTTGGACAAAGAGCAGTCAGGCTGAAAAACATCTGATGGCTGTGGAAATGTGGTTTTTTTAACATCAGCATCTGGTTTTGTTTCTTCTTTAATGAATGCAGGAACTATTGACTTGCTTGGTTTCACCCAATACCATTTACACTCTTGAGGCAATGTTAATCTTGCTGAATGACCTGTTGGTGTTAAGGCATATGGTAAACTCCTCCCTCATTCAGTATCAATTCCTCTCTCATGAAGTTCTCTAAAGTTTTGTAAGTACAGATATCTGTGGTTTCTACAGTAGATCATATGTTGTCTGGAAATTGAGTCAATATTTTGATTCCAAAATCTAGGGGCTCAATTTCCTCCAACTTTATGTTGCCTTGACTGGGTGCCTTTCCTTTCTTCCTGCGGTGTTGTGTATCTTCAACTGCTAACATATTTGGTAACTGCAAACATATTTGGTAACCATAATGATTTTGTTTGTATACTTTCTCAAGAAATTGTACTTTATTTTATCAATGAGAGAACTAATTCAAGACACACATCCTTCTGCAGATTGATCCTGTCCGCACAATATCAGCTGGGAAAGTTAACATTGGTGCTTTTAGAACTTACCCCAAGGTGAGCCATTTCATAAATAATGTACTTTCACTAGTGTACTTGACAGTAAAATTACAGTGTATGAAATGCATTTGTTATTTGCTTAATAATATAAATTAAACAATAACAGTTTGGTTTCATTCATGTACGTTCTCAACATTTTCTAAATTCTGTTCTGTTTCCTCCTAGGTTCAACTTTCTGTCAATCTCTTGTCTGAAACTGATCTTGTATTAGTGTATACTTTTCTCTGTATCATTTTCCACCAATTCAGTGTTCCTGAACTTTGAATTCCCCGGGAAGGTTCACCCGGTCAACAGATGCCCGCAGAAGTCGGATGTGTCGGCCTAACGGCGCAAGAACGCAGCTCTGCTGTAAACAGGCACAACGCAATCACATCCGAAAAAACACTCCGGATGAACGAAGAAGAGGAACTTTGAATTGTTCACATAGGGTAGTAAGACTGAGATGTTCTGCTCTTAAGCTGTCTCAGCAGGGTTTGCCTTCTACAGGAACCATTGATTTCTAATGATATCCCATATCTCAGTGGTCTCTTGGGTAGTGCGGTTTAAAACCTAGCCCGCTTTGATAAGGTCAAAAAGCAGATCTCACATTAAAATTTCCTCATAAATATGAAGTTTTGAAGAATAGCTATAAAGGTCATCATCATCATCATCATCATCAAGTGCTACGCTAGCTTGCGTAGGCATTCATGGCTCTCCACATATCTTGGTCTTTGGTGTTCTGGATCAACTCTGCTGCTGATATTCCTCCATACCACCATCTCAATCCATCCAGCATCATTTATCATGGTCAGCCTCTGCCTCTCTTCCCCTCGATCTTTCCAGTTGTCACGATGTTCTCCAGTGCCTCTCTTCTCATCACTTGACCAAAGAAAGCTGTTTGACTCTTTCTTATTGTTGTATATAATGTTCTAGTTTCATTAGCCTCTTTAAGGCAAATAGTTACTCTGGTAGTCCAAGGAATTTGCAACATTTGTCTTAGGAACCACAATTCCAAGCTCTTAATTTATTTCTTTTAAATTCCAAGATTCACTGCCATACAGCACAACAGGTTCTATATAGCACTTCAGCACTCTATGTATTACATTCAATGATAGTGACTTATTGCATTAGATACTTTTCATTTACTGAAATGCAGCTTTTGCTTGCACTATTCTGCTCTTAATCTCTGTTGTGCAGCTTCCTTCTGATGTTATAAATACCCCTAGGTATTTACAATTATCCACTTGGTTAAGGAAACTTCTTTTCCATTTCACAATTTGTTCATGTTTTTTTCATATCCTATTTACAGGACTGTCAACACCAGTATTTTACTGCTGTTGTTGATGTCTTGGCAAGTTTAACTTTCAGTAGTTTGCCATTGCTTTCTGAACGACCGGCTCCCATACCAACACGTTAAAACTCTAGCATGACACGGTCTGCTGCCAAATCCGTCGTCGCTGTGTTTCGAACGCGTGCTAAGCAGCTCACGAATCGCGTTCACAAGCCTTTAGGCCATGAAAACATTTGATCGTTACCAGAAAGTAATATCTCATATTCTTACAGAACAACTGGCACTCTATTGGTAATGTGGTCAGTATCACAGCGACTGCCTTTATTTCCCGGTACATTTCTTGGTACTCACTTTAGGCTGGGTCCACCTAGGAACCCATGTCCATTTGAACAAATCAGCCTCGGTGGAGATTTGAACACATGACCACTGGGCTAGACACTGCTTCTGTGCCTCCATAAGGCCATTACCTTGGCAGAATTGTTCAACAAGAAGACCTATCCACAGGTAGGCAGAGCTCATGATTTTTTATGAAATCTGAGTTGAGGAAGCACATCTTACGTAAATCCATTTCGTGGTCAGACACTGATCGCTGAGTTACATAAGTCACAATTTGATGTGATGCATTCCCTTTGAAAGAGAAATTAAAAATAGCTACTGCTGGTGGAAACATGCACACAGACACATGAATACAATTCATTCATGCTTATTATGGGTTCATAAAACAATGTTATATTTTCTGAGTGTACAAGCAAAGCTAACTGAATATGAAATTGAATGTTATTTCTCCAGGGCTATAAACCACCAGATGAACACCCGTCTGAGTACCAGTCCATTCCTCTGAACAAGATAGAAGACTTTGGTGTTCATTGTAAGGCGTAAGTATTCTCATCAAATTTGCTGTTTTAAGGCAACAGCTCATCTTTTAAGTCTATTCCCCTGATTGATTGATTGATTGATTGATTTAGGAACCGACATCACAGCATTCGGGACATTCCCATAAGCGCTCCGTCCCCATCCTCAGCAGCCAGCGAAGAGTTCCAACACTATTCCCCTGAACAAGATAGAAGCCTTTGGTGTTCATAGCAAGATGGAAGTATTGTGATTAAATTGCTAAATTAAGTAGCAACTCATCATTTGGGTTTCTCATGGTACTTTTAGACTTCTGCAGAATTCATTAGAAATTTAATCATAAGAACAGGCTGGTTTCAATTGATAAAACAAAGAGTAGCTCAAACAAGGTCTTTGACATCAAATTACTGACAGACAAGAATCACCAAAATAGTGACAATATTAAAATTAAATAAAAGATTGACTTAAACATTGTCATACATTCACGTGTTGCTGAAGATATAGAACTGAGAGAATCTCTATGAACACATGCATCCTGGCATCACTGTGAATCACCTGTGAGGTTACAAGATATAAGAACAAGCACTATTCACATTCATTTTTTAATTTGTTTGCCAATAACTCACCGGCACTGTGACTTGGGTGCAATGAACATATTTTACAATTCCCCAACATACTGAGTTGGGGATTTGAAATCAACAGCAGATAATTTGGAAGCAAACTGCCTTGCTTTGATTTTGATGGTGTGAGAACTGGTCATTCAGAAAGCAATGGCAAACTACTAAACATAATAATGTTCCTAGTAAATCACAGCCTAAAATTGTTGGGGTTAATTTTCACGTCCTGGTAAGGATATGTAACTAAAACTGTTGGGGTTAATTTTCACATCCTGGTAAGGATATGTAACTAAAACTGTTGGGGTTAATTTTCACATCCTGGTAAGGATATGTAACTAAAACTGTTGGGGTTAATTTTCACATCCTGGTAAGGATATGTAACTACAACTGTTGGGATTAATTTTCACATCCTGGTAAGGATATGTAACTAAAACTGTTGGGGTTAATTTTCACATCCTGGTAAGGATATGTAACTAAAACTGTTGGGGTTAATTTTCACATTCTGGTAAGGATATGTAACTACAACTGTTGGGGTTAATTTTCACATCCTGGTAAGGATATGTAACTAAAACTGTTGGGATTAATTTTCACATCCTGGTAAGGATATGTAACTAAAACTGTTGGGGTTGATTTTCACATCCTGGTAAGGATATGTAACTACAACTGTTGGGATTAATTTTCACATCCTGGTAAGGATATGTAACTAAAACTGTTGGGGTTAATTTTCACATCCTGGTAAGGATATGTAACTAAAACTGTTGGGGTTAATTTTCACATCCTGGTAAGGATATGTAACTAAAACTGTTGGGGTTAATTTTCACGTCCTGGTAAGGATATGTAACTAAAACTGTTGGGGTTAATTTTCACATCCTGGTAAGGATATGTAACTAAAACTGTTGGGGTTAATTTTCACATCCTGGTAAGGATATGTAACTAAAACTGTTGGGATTAATTTTCACATCCTGGTAAGGATATGTAACTAAAACTGTTGGGGTTAATTTTCACATCCTGGTAAGGATATGTAACTACAACTGTTGGGAGTAATTTTCACATCCTGGTAAGGATATGTAACTAAAACTGTTGGGGTTAATTTTCACATCCTGGTAAGGATATGTAACTAAAACTGTTGGGGTTAATTTTCACATCCTGGTAAGGATATGTAACTACAACTGTTGGGATTAATTTTCACATCCTGGTAAGGATATGTAATTAAAACTGTTGGGGTTAATTTTCACATCCTGGTAAGGATATGTAACTACAACTGTTGGGGTTAATTTACACATCCTGGTAAGGATATGTAACTAAAACTGTTGGGGTTAATTTTCACATCCTGGTAAGGATATGTAACTACAACTGTTGGGGTTAATTTTCACATCCTGGTAAGGATATGTAACTAAAACTGTTGGGGTTAATTTTCACATCCTGGTAAGGATATGTAACTACAACTGTTGGGGTTAATTTTCACATCCTGGTAAGGATATGTAACTAAAACTGTTGGGGTTAATTTTCACATCCTGGTAAGGATATGTAACTACAACTGTTGGGATTAATTTTCACATCCTGGTAAGGATATGTAACTAAAACTGTTGAGGTTAATTTTCACATCCTGGTAAGGATATGTTACTAAAACTGTTGGGGTTTATTTTCACATCCCAGTAATGATATGTAATTAAAACTGTTGGGGTTAATTTTCACATCCTGGTAATGATATGCAACTAAAACTGTTGGGGTTAATTTTCACATCCTGTCAAGGATATGTAACTAAAACTGTTGGGGTTAATTTTCAGATCCTGGCAAGGATATGTAACTAAAACTGTTGGGGTTAATTTTCACATCCTGGTAAGGATATATAACTAACTTTTTTGCCAATTTATTCATTCATTCAGTAGCATGTCCATTGCAGAACTTCACTGCCATAATAATCGTCCTGAAAACTTCTCGGTCATAAGTAAGATCTCCTGCGTCCGATATACCCATCTGGAGATCATCTGCCACATCCTGCCCCCCATCTTCTCTTTGGCCTTTCTCTTCTTCTCTTCCTAGGCATTTACCCCTCCATGATTGATCTCTCCAAACATGGGAAAGATGCATGCTCTTAAAAATCTAATTTTTGTTGTTCTATCTGTCCCACTCCACAATTTATTCAGTTGGTTGTTTCTGAAGAGCAATATATATTTGTCTTGTAATCTCCTTCATTGTGTCACCATTGTTGGTAATTAATGACCCAAGACTTTCAAAATGTTCCACCACCTCCAATTTTTCCTCATTAACGTATATTTCTTTCTCCATAGTAGTTTTGTCTGTATGTATTATCTTTGTTTTTTTCTATGTTAAGATATAAGTTGTGATTTTCACTATTCTTTTGGGTTGAGGTTATTTGTCTTTACCATTCTCTGCTGTGGATAGCAATACTGTATCATCAGTATATCGAATCTCTAGTAATTCATGACCACCGATATTCTCCTTGGTTATATCATCTCTGACATTTCTCATTATATTTTCGACGTTCAGGTTAAACAAATAAGGGAACAGCACACAGCCCTGATGGACTCTTTGCTTGATGTCAAACCAATCTGTCTCGCCATCTATTTAACCGCTGCTTGTTGGTCTAGATCAGTGGTTCTCAACCTTTTTTGGCCTGTGCACCCCTTCACCATATTTTCAAAACGTCATTTCTCCCCTCCCCACCCCCTTTTCGTATTTCCTCCCTATAACCCCCCACCCTCCACCCCACTTGCACACGTATACATAAAAATGGAAGATAAAAAATGTAGCCTAAATTTAACAACACATACTAGAACAAGTCAAGACGTCTACATAAAACGTGATTTGCAGGTCTACTTACGTTATAACATGAATTTCAGAAGGGCAAGAAGTACAGAACTGTAAAGTATGGAGGGGAAAACAATATCAAGTAATCGGTTCTTGTATTAACGCGATCTTGAAATAATATTAATCCCCCCCTCCCCAGACACCCTAAACTCCCCCCATGGGGGATTCCCCACCGGTTGAGAACCACTGGTCTAGATAGAGCATTTTTATGAGTTGTACTAATGAGAGGACCGGTCTCTATGACTAAGGGCTTGCAAACGCGGTTTGTGAGCCCGTATACCTGGGTTCGAAACGCAGCAGTGCTGGTTTTTTCGAAAAAGGTATAGGAGCCAGTCGTTCGGAAAGCAATGGCAAGCTACTGAACATAAAAATTTGCTCAGGAATCACGAACAGCGAAAATGCTGGGGTTGACTGCTACATCCTGTGAAGGACATGCAACTTAATTTATTATTTATTGCTAATGTGAGCCCATTTTCCTCATGAGTTTTGCCAATAAATGATAGTATTTATTCATGTTTGTGTTCTATTTTTGCCCATCTGTTAACCATTTATTCACATGTTCTATGCTTATATTCACAGTTACTATCCACTGGATATGTCCTACTTTAAGTCTGCCATGGATAGACGACTGCTAGAATCCCTGTGGAACAAATACTGGGTTAACACCCTTAGTTCGTCAAGCCTTCTCACTGTAAGCAATGATGTAGTTATTTGTGTTGATTGAACGGTGACTTTAGAAGAGAACTGGATGTAGACAATGACATCATGGTGCTATCATAGTGTACAGTAGATGCATATCCTTTACAGGGCGTCACAGTCTACCCCAACATTGTTTTTTTTATTTCTTGGCAAGTTTAAGTTCAGTGGTTTACCATTGCTTACTGAACGACTAGCACTCATAATATTTATGAAAACCAGCACAGGCGATCTGCTTCCAAATCGCCTGCAGCCGCATTTCTAATGCAGGATTGCTAATTGCAATCGAATTGAGATCTAATAATAAAAGATGAAGATAGTCTGTGCAATATATCTTTGTCATTTATATGAAGAAGAGTTCTTAGGAGCTATATTGAGTTTATCCTGATGTACAGAAATTATCGTGGACTGTCAGCCAGATTACTAAGGAATTCTGTGGAAGCTGCAGAGGATCTGGTCAACAGTCATCACTCAGAGGTAAAGCAAGACGGACATATAATCAGATTGCAGCAGGCACCATTAGTATTGGAACTCTTTGCTGGCTGTTGAAGATGAGGACTGGGCGTTTATGGGAATGCCCCAAGTACAATGCTGTCAGTTCTTGACTCAACTCAACTATGTGGAAGCTGCAGAGACATGGTTTTATTTTTTTATTTTTTTAAGGGTGAAAATACCATGGACAGATTTGTGAATGTGTTTTGTTCACCAACTTCACTCTTGATTTTGTTCACACACGTATAGTCCATACGCATGCTACTACTTCAAGAATGCTGGACTAATTTTTGCATGTGGATTAGCTTTTACTATAACTAGCGTCTGTCGCCATCAATCGAACCCACTCTGACTTATGAGATACTTGTAATTTACATCCCCAAGTCAAGGACCGGAAGTCGATATTTTAGTCCAACTTATCATTGTAGGCGTTCCGCCCGCTACCTCAACATTAGCACATTAGAAGTTAAAGAGAGAGTGCTCTTATCTATTCAGCTATGCCAACCTCACGATGGACAGATGGCCAGTGCCACACAACATGGACTTAAATCAGAAGTCTACCAATAAAGTGGTTTTATGATACACAAGACAGAAGGCTGACCAGTGCCACACAACGTGGACTTAAATCAGAAGTCTACCAATAAAGTGGTTTTAGAAATGGTCCTAGTTGTCATAAGATTTGTTTCCCATGTATACTCTTGGGTTAACCCTGCCTCATAGACTCAGCACTAGAGGTTTAGAAAAGTCAAGGGCAAATCACCCCTCATGTGCCAGCTGGTCACTTTATTCACAGTAAGGCATGTGAAGGGACGTATATGGTAGTTTGGATAATCATGTTTCAGCTATTTGACAATTGATCAAAACACTTTGGTTTTCTCTTTACTAGACAAACATTAGGAAGTCACTTCATCAACTGGTTTCTCGGATAAGTTGTCCTCAACTGGTTATAATCTCAGAACATTTTGACTTTCTAGGGGAAGATGTCATATCTTCTAGCCATTTCTACCATAACTAATGTCATGAGTTTACTGGTATTTTTTTTAAATGAATATTTAAATTGTGGCTATTTTTCTTGTACATGTTAATTCTCATCATCGTCGTGTACAATGCCAAATGGCATAGGCGTTCATGTCTCTCAGCAGGTCTCGGTCTTTGGTGTTTGGAATCAATTCTTCCACACCGCCATCTTAGACCAACCAAGATCATTTCTCCTGGTCTGCCTTTGGCTCTTCTGTCGCTGATCTTTCCGGTCATGACAATGTTTTTCAGTATCTCTTTTCTCATTATGTGACCACAGAATATTGTTTGTCTCATTACTTTAATTTTAGGCTTTTTAAGTCATTAATGCAACATAAGCTTTTGACTACATACTTGTACCATTATAACTTTGAAAATTATTACATTTCTTTATGTTGTGGCGTCTTTATCTTTGTGCTTCTTTATCTGCTTCTTTAGAAAAATGGTGGATGGTCGGTTGCTGAACTAGCTGGTTTTGCCTTATGCAGTAATATGTGTGCAACTGCTGATTTTCTAGTGAATGCCACTTCCATCGATAATGAACTGCAATTTTAGCTGCAGACTGTTGTGTTGGTGTTCTGGCAGTGGCCTTTTGCATGTATGTCTGTGTGCTGTTGTTTGTTGGTACTGCATTCCACTTTTCACATGGGATAGTGAGGAGCATTTTGTGTGATATTCATTGGCACAGGAATAGAGCATTATGGGGTGACCCTCTGCCATGAAGTTGGAACTGCAACTAATGATTCTTTCTTTCTTTCTTTCTTTCTTTCTTTCTTTCTTTCTTTCTTTCTTTCTTTCTTTCTTTCTTTCCCTTTCTATTTTCCTTCTTCCTCTGTCATTCTCAAGTTGAAATATTTAAAATGCTAATTGTGATTGCAGAATGCTGACTACACAACTGGGATGGTGTTTGACCTGTCAGACAAACTGGAGCAGTCAGAGTCGCAGCTAGGCAGGGGTGGGCTCATAGGCTCAGAGGCTCAGGACAAGAAGACAGAAGACAAACTAACCAAAGCTACCAAAGATGGGTTAGTGTTCACAGTAAACCATCAGAACTCACTTATTTACTTAATCTCCTGCATATTTTTCTTCATCTCTTGTCCCTTTTTCTTTATCTCTTGTTCCTTTTTTCTTTGTTTCTTGTCCCTGCTTCTTTATCTCTTGTGCCATTTTCTTTATCACTTGTCCCTTTTTCTTCATCTCTTGTCTGTCCCTTTTCTCTTCATCTCTTGTCCATATTGTTTCATCTCTTGTCCTTTTTTCTTCATCTCTTGTCCCTGCTTCTTTATCTCTTGTGCCATTTTCTTTATCACTTGTCCCTTTTTCTTCATCTCTTGTCTGTCCCTTTTCTCTTCATCTCTTGTCCATATTTTTTCATCTCTTGTCCCTTTTTCTTCATCTCTTGTCCATATTTCTTCATCTCTTGTCCCTTTTTCTTCATCTCTTGTCCCTTTTTTTCTTCATCTCTTGTGCCTTTTTTTCTTCATCTCATATACTTTCTTCATTTCCTGTACCCTCTGCTTCATCTCCTGTGTCTTGTCCTGCACCTACTCCTTTATTTCCTCCTCCTGTTGCTAGTTTTACTTTGTCATTTACTCCTTCTGTTGTTGCTTCTACTTCATAGTCTCCTCCTCCTGCTGCCTCCTGTACCCATTTCTTTGTCTCATGTATCTTCATCGGTGCTGTATCCTTGTTCTCCTGTACTTATCTTTCATTTCCTCATCCTTTTGCTAGTTCTATTTTGTCGTCATCTCCTTATGCTGCTGCTTCTACTTCATGGACTCCTCCTCCTGCTGAGGTTACTTTGTTTTCTCTCATTCTCCTCCTGTTTTGTCATCTCTTTCTCCTCTGGCTACTCTTTTATTATCTCTCCACATTGCTTCTGCTTTGCCAATTCCTTCTCTTTTATTGATCTTGCTTCTACTTTGTCATATCTTCCTCCTCTTCCTGTTGCTACTGTTTCTATTCTGTCATCTTTCCCTACTGTTTTTGTTGTTACTGTTTCTATTTTGTCTCCTCTTTTTTGTTGATGATGCTTCTACTTTGTCAACTCCTCCTCCTATATCTGATGCTACTACTTCTAGTTCATCTACTCTTTCTCTCTGTGGTGCTGCTGATTCTAGTTTGTCATCAACTCCTGCTGCTTCTTTTCGCCCTCACATGTCACCCTGGAATATACTTGTATAGAGAAGGCAGTCGCCAGTTCAAGGTTGCTAGTATCCCCCTAGAGTTTTTCATATGATGTAGGAAATATTAGTCTGCTAGTAGTGTGGATTTCTCTAATCAATTCATGTTTCTTGGTGAATGAATTTGTCTTATTTACTCCCTCCCTTTATGTTTGTGAATGTGTCTCTCATTGTACCAGCCTAGGATTAAATCTCTCTCTCATACTAACAAATATTGTGAAAACATAAATACACGACAAGGCAACATGAAACAAATGGTGGAAAGTCTAAACGAAGCAATAATACAGTCGACCACAGACCATTCCAAGAGGAGCGAGGAAAAATTACAAACCATACTGGACTGAAGAACTACAAATTCTGGAAGACAAAGTTGAAGATGCCAGGAAGACAGCAAAGAGAGAACAAACAACTGAAGCGAACATCTCTCTCAAAGCCATCTCAGCAAGATATAAAAGAACAGTAAATCAAACAACAAGAGATTGTTGGAGGGAAAAAACAGAAAATCTGAACTTTGACAGGGATGGAAACAAACTATGGAAACTAGTGAAAGCCATGAACAATGAAGGACCCAGAAACAAACAAATAACAATTAAACAAGGAAATGCCTTGCTTACAGGAAAAAAGGCTGCAAATGCACTAATGGAACACTGTGCTAGTGCAAACCACATTGATATTACAACTGAACAGAAGAAAGCAATCAAAGATAAACAGACACGTCATAGTAATACAGAGACAGCAGCAGAATATATGATGGAAGATCTAAAAATGGAAGAAATGGAACAGGCAATGAATACCCTTAAAAAAAGAAGAAATCACCAGGAAAGGATGGAATCACAAATGAAATGCTAATAGGACTAGGTACTAAGCAAATAAGAAACTACTAGCAGTCCTAAATTACAGCTGGAAGAGAGGAATAGTCCCACAGGCATGGAAGGAAGCTATATAATACCAGTACTAAAGAAAGGAAAAGACCTGGAAGAACCAAATGGCTATCGACCTATCAGTCTACTTAGCTGTGTAGGAAAATTAATGGAACGCATTATTAATGGCAGGCTAATACGGCATATGGAAGAAAACCAATCTTAATACCATTCCAAGCAGGATTCAGAAAGTACAGATCCACAGAAGATCAAATAACCTATATAGCTCAGGAAATAGAGGATGCCTTTCAAGAGAAAAAGCACACACTAGCGGTCTGGATAGATTTACACAGAACTAGCAGACCTAAGAGCAGCACTCCATGGACTATGTCAGAAATCCAATAAAGTTGTAATACAGTGGATCCCATCACATTGCAGTATACCTGGAAATGAAGAGGCTGACAGACTAGCAAAAGAGGGCGAACGACTACCACAGCCTAACATGGACATAACCTATAATGAGACAAAGAGATATATAAAAAGCACTTATAGAACCAAATGGGAATCAGAGCATCCAGGCCACCAGAAGGATGATGCATATTACAAACTCGACCGGAGAGAACAAGTGGCAATCTTCAGACTCCCCACAGGACATAACAGGCTGAAATACCACTTGCTCAATAAACTAAAGATAGGAGATACCGATGAATGTAATTGTGGAACTGGTAAATTTACAGCTAACATTTGCTGCAGGAGTGCCCAATATATGCAGAACAGAGAAAGATATTTTGGCCCATGCCTGCTTCATTTGAGGACAAGCTCTATGGAGATATCCACAAGCTCAAGTTGACCGCAGCTTACTTTAACTACATTCAGGTTGACATCTAAAGGTGCATGAAGAAGTACTTAGAATGCCACAATTCATACCACAGGTATGTCGGTAGCAAAAGCCTCCCAGAGGCATGAAATGGAAATTGCTTGGATAGCAAATCCATTAAGTGGAAAGTCTGAATTGAAAGCTCACTGTGTGGATGTCATCTGCAGATTACGCTCTTCTGGTTTCTGGAGGAACAACCTGTGGCGACTGGAAGGTCCAATATACGGAAGTGAGGATAATGCCATGTCAGGACGTGACGATTCCTTGGGTGAGCCCAGTACCAGAGCGATATGTGTCGGCTCTGCAATAATGGAAGCCTCCTTGGATGGTGGGGAATGCCCATTGTCTGCCTCTGCCTTTTCTTGAGGGCTGACCGGGATGTCTTCGGCTGTTCTAAATGGACCAGCTGGGATGGGGAATAACACCACAACAGTGAGAGTCAAACGTCCTAAGAAACCCCTGGGAAGGTTAACCCGGTCAACAAATGCCCGCAGAAGTCGGATGTGTCGGCCTAACAGCGCAAGAACGCAGCTCTGCTGTAAACAGGCACAATGCAAGCACGTCCGGAAAAAACTCAGGATGAACGCAGAAGAAGAAGAAGAAGAAGAAGAAGAAATCTCTCTCTCCTTGAGTCTGTCACTGTGTGCATGAGTGATCTTTATTCTTGTCCTATTGTTTATGAATGTGTGGCTTTCTTATGGAATTTATCTCTGTGTGTGAATAAGTTCATTTCTCTTATTGAATATCTTTCCTTTTCTTTCCCCCTTTGCATGTTTGAATTTATTGGCAAGCTGATTTTCATGTAAATTGAAGACACTGGCACAATTGAAAGCTAAGATATATAGTTCCTGATATGTAACATTTGTTTCCTGGATCGTGGTTTTGTAACACTGGTTGTTCGTTTCCTCTTCTTTTAGATGCAAGACAACAATGGAGGTACTGCATGGACTCATGTCGCAGGTCATCAAAGATCGGCTGTTTAACCAGGTGCACTGCAAGCCCCTCCAAGAGCAGCAGGCAAATCAGCAATGACGCCTGTAATGTGTGTACCAGATTGTCAGCAGAACTGTTCCCAGTACTTCGTACCTTAATGTGTACTTCAGTGTTGTTTTTTTTCTTTATATTTGTCATTAAATAATTTTCTGTGGTCATGTTGTTGTCAGAAGAGCGGGTGTGAAAATGTTGTGACAGCAGGGAAGGTTGGGGAGGTTGGAGATGAAGAGAGAGTTTGGAGAATGTTCTGACAAGCAGGGATGTTTGGGAATGTTAGACATGAAGAGAGAGTTTAGAATTATTGTGACAACTGGGAAGTTTGTGAATGTTAGAAACAAGGAGAAAGTTGGAGAATGTTGTGACAACTGGAAAGGTTGGGTAAGTTAGAGACAAGGGAAGAGTTTGGAAAATGTGACAACTGGGAAGTTTGTGAATGTTAGAAACAAGGAGAGAGTTTGGAGAATGTTGTGACAGCTGGGAGGATTGGGAATATCAGAGACAGGCCGACAGAAAGATGGGTTGGCAGAGGGGCTTAAAAGAAGAATATTTGTCGAGTTTATCAAGAATATAAAACATGGTTGTGGAGGAAAATGATCGCCTACACCTGCACTTGATAGTGATGAAATGAGACGTCATAAATAAATGTATGCCAGATGTGAATACATGTGAGTTTTGTGAGTTAATAAAAATTACCTTTGTACATGAATAAACAGGTTCGTACATAAATCTTTGTCTGTCGTTGGTTTCTGGCTATGACTCAGCTCTTGGTCGACCTAGCCTCTTAAATCTGGGTACTAGAGATTTCTCTGAGAATGTAGTACCTTCTATAATACCCCAGGTGTGCCGTTGCATCATTGGAAATATACATCTAACATTGTAGCATCATCATACTACAGTGGCATGTTTTCAAAGTAGTGCTTGGGCTGCCTTCCTTGGACCTAATGGCATGTGACAATACATGCAAACTGTTCTATAGTTGTGTTTTTCCATATGTTATGAGAAGAAGAAAGAACCAGTGAACTTGGTGACAAGCTGAAAAGATTGAAGGAAAAAGAACACATGGAATGCAGAGAAGTACATATCTGGATGGAAAATTCAAGACAAGAACACAGTTGATCCAAGACTCTGGTGATGATGTGAGATGGTAAAACATGACTGCGAACACTTATCATCATGGCTCATGATGATAATGATGTTTCACATACAGTGTTCTTGTTATCCAGCTCTGGTACCAAAAGAAAACATGAAAATATTAGGAAGTCACCTTTTCAACCTTATATACAGCCCAGACAGGTCTATTATATTCTATGGCTGGAGGAAACAATCCTAGAACATATACTATAACACTATACCATATACATACAGCCCAAAAAGGTTTGTTCTATGGCCAGGGGAAACAATCCTAGAACATATACTACAATACTGTACCATATACATACAGCCCAAAAAGGTCTATTCTACGGCCAGGGGAAACAATCCTAGATGTCAAACTATGAAAGACTACCAGATCTGCAGAAGACGATGCAGTCCATGAATAAGAGCGCTCATTCTTAATCTTACAATGTGTGGATGCTAGGGGTTCAACCTTTACACCGGTCAGTTGGACTAAGATCTTGACTTGGGGGTATAATTGACACAGTACCTCAGAAGACCTGGTGTCAAAGGACACTGGTAACAGGGAAAGCTAGTCCATACACAAAGAGAGGCAGACCAAGAGAAATGATGCTGGATGGGTTGAGATGGTGGCATGGAGGATTATCAGCAAAATTAATCCAGAAAACCAAGATCTGTGGAGAGTTGTTAACACCAATGCCAGCCGGCATGACACTTGATCATGATGAATCTACACACAAAAATCAGTCCAGTGCATTAGAAGTAGCTTGTATATGGACTACACTTGAGTTCAAAATGAGGAAATGCACACGCACGCACACACACACAAATTACAGGAAAGAATATTGCAGATATATGCTGATTCCAAGCAAATGACAAAAATCTTGTTGAAGCCACATTTTGTATCTGTAAGAGCTGGACATTCAAAAAGGTGATGTTTGAGGTTTGTCAGGATGTGTAAGAAGCTGATATTGCAAAGTGAGCTGTGGCTGAAGTCTGTTCACATGTGTGTTCAGTGATGTGTGTTGTGTCCTAATCCTGAAAATCATGGTCTGGTCTTTCCTTGTCTCATCTTTGGATTCAGGACTCAGCATGTAATTGTGTGTGGCACATAAGTGTGGTTGCTTTGTACATTGATGAACACTGATGTTAAATATTGAATTCTGGTTTGTAGTTAATACGTTCCTCTACCATTTGAAAGCTTGTTGATTTTAATCTGAAGGAATAAAAAAGATATTTGTCCAACTGGGTTTTTTTTTTCCTTTCATATATTACATATGTGTGAATGCCTGGAGGGGCTAATATCCTGGTCGTGTGTGAGGACACTGCTAATGATGCAGGGTTCTTTCTTTTTAAATAAACAACAAACTTGTAGTGGAGCATTTATTACATGGAGAAACTTCTGTTTAATCTGCAATACTACAGTGCTAATTCTGTGTATGCAAGTCTTCAGTTTTGTTTTTGGATTGTAAATTGTGCTGTCTGCCATCAATATCTGTTCAATATCAATTTGAGGCTTGATGGCGAGGGACACTGGTAATAGAGAAAGCTAACCCACATGAAAAATTCAGTCCATTGCACTGGAAGTAGTGTGCATGGTTCTATATATCAGAACCATTAAGCCAGGTATTAGTAATTCCAGGAAGTTATTTGTTGGGTTATGTTAAACGACATCACTGCACATTGGCCATCCCCATGCATGCTCAATCCTCTAATACAGCGGCCGTCCTAAAATATTTCTGCTCGCTGTTCCCATGAGGAGTCAGTTACGTTATCTGCTCTCTGTCCCGTGAACGCACCATTGACAAAGCTTAACCAGGCTTTACTCTCAGTTCGTGCAGCCGGGCTAGTACAGGTGTTTCGTCATTATCAGCCGTGTCCATATTGCATTGATTTTATCAGCCCTGCCCATGCTCCTTCCTGTTTGCATTGCATAATTTGCCAGCTGGTCTGAGCGTTCGTTATCTTTTACTCCAGCATGTCCACGTGTGTACATCCAGGTGAGTGATGTGAGGCGCAGATTGCAAATGCTGCCTGTCCATTCAGAGTGGAAGCTGCTGATTGCAATTTTCTATATCATGTTCATGGGGGTCTGATATTATTATCATATGTTTGACTCCCTTTTCTGCTAGCCATGCGAGTGCTGGAGGCAGTGGTGATTTCTGTAGTCAGAATTGATGTAGTTATCTTGAACGCATCACTTTCCTCTTCAATTGTTCTCTTCATCTGTTGTGCAGTGTTAGCACATGATGACCTTGAGCCACGCTTTATGGACATCTGTATGATGATCATAATGTCTTCTGGGCGTGAATGTCGTTCAACTGGTTCCTTTATATGTGTCGACCAATGCAGTCAACTGCAGTTATCACCCTGGTGTAATGACCCACCTGAGAGTGTTTCTGCAAGTCAAGGGTGTGTACGTCCATTCTTCTCCATGTTGGTCACCTAAGTCACAGACCTGCTTGATTTTCTCTTTAGCCTCAGACATTCAGGAGCAAGCTCATTTGAGGCCACTCCCATTATGTCGTCAATTACGCTGTGTTGGGGGTGTTTTTAACTTCCAGGGGAAGTAGATCATTTATCTATAAACGTTGTCCCATAGAAGGTTCTGCTGTTGGGCTCTGAAATATCAGGCCTTCACATATTCTAGGCCTTGACATATGAAGTGAGGTGTTGAGCTCCCTTTCTCAGCACCTTTCCTTCCCAGACAATTCTGAAAATGACCCAGTACCCATTGTTTGAGGCTTGATGGCGAGGGACACTGGTAATAGAGAAAGCTAACCCACATGAAAAATTCAGTCCATTGCACTGGAAGTAGTGTGCATGAACTACGCTTAAATTTAAAGCAAGCTAGCGCCCCCCAAAAATATTTTCTGCGCTAAACATGAAGGAATTATTTTTTGCATTTGCTCCTTTTAAACTCAAACAGTCCACACAAGTACAGCTACTACTACTGGTAGTTGCTACAACTATGGGGTGAACTGGACTGATTTTGTTTACCAGTGTCCCTTGCCATCAGGTGAACCCTCTCCAATTTCTGAGATACTTTAAGTTATGTCCCCAAATCAAGGACAAGAAGGCAATACCCCTGTCCATTCACTGTCCTTGACTTGAGGACACACATTACAAGTACCTCTGAAGTCAAAAGTGAGTTGGCCTAATGGTGAGGGACACTAGTAATATGGAAAGCTAATCCACACACACAATTTAGTCCAGTGCACTAAAAGTAGTGTTAAGGACTACCTTGAATTCAAAGCAAGCAAGCACAAAGAAGAATAAACCCATTCACTAACAAGTGGGATGAACCCATCAGGTATGTATATCTCACTTGGTGTCACAGGCATGGCTGCAGTGTTGCTAGGTTTCCAGATACATTTTCAGTCTCATTAAATTTTAGACACACCTCATAAATAGTCCACCCCAGGTGCCTTAGGCACTCATACCCCTAGACAACTTTCTGCTTCCCACATTCTTGGCAAAGTACTTTTTAAAAAAACACACACACAATCTATGTTGTTAAATGGCTATATTTGTCACTCAACACATGTCACAAATAACAGTGGAAGTCATGTAGTTGCATACATTTTCAATAGTTATTGACATAAACATATGAAATATTTGTTCATGCAAATGAAAACAAAAAAAGAAAATAAACTACAAAAGGCACAGATTCAACTGCAATGTCAGAGAATCAAGCATGTAAAGGTAAATATAAAGATACAAGACAAATGTTGTTGTATTATTTTGTATAAAGTAAACATTAATCTTGCATTCTGTTTTGTCATGCAAAACTACAAGACAATGAAAATGTGAACTAGACAAATTTTTTTTTTTTTTTTTTGGTTGCATATCCCAAAGAATACCATGGACAGCCAGAAAGACCAATGAACAGGCCCTTCAAGAAACAAACGAAGATCATAAACTGATTAGAGACGTTAGACGCAGACAGTCAAAATTTTTTTGGCGTGTTTGAGAAGAAATGAAAAACTATGCAAAACTACAAAACAATGAAAATGTGAACTAGACAAATTTTTTTTTTTTGTTTTGGTTGCATATCCCAAAGAATACCATGGACAGCCAGAAAGACCAATGAACAGGCCTCACAGGTTTCAAGAAACAAACGAAGATCATAAACTGATTAGAGACGTTAGACGCAGACAGTCAAAATTTTTTGGGCGTGTTTGAGAAGAAATGAAAAACTATGCAAAACTACAAAACAATGAAAATGTGAACTAGACAAATTTTTTTTTTTTTTTTTTTGGTTGCATATCCCAAAGAATACCATGGACAGCCAGAAAGACCAATGAACAGGCCCTTCAAGAAACAAACGAAGATCATAAACTGATTAGAGACGTTAGACGCAGACAGTCAAAATTTTTTGGGCGTGTTATGAGAAGAAATGAAAAACTATGCAAAACTACAAGACAATGAAAATGTGAACTAGACAAATTTTTTTTTTTTTTTTTTGGTTGCATATCCCAAAGAATACCATGGACAGCCAGAAAGACCAATGAACAGGCCCTTCAAGAAACAAACGAAGATCATAAACTGATTAGAGACGTTAGACGCAGACAGTCAAAATTTTTTGGGCGTGTTATGAGAAGAAATGAAAAACTATGCAAAACTACAAAACAATGAAAATGTTAACTAGACAAATTTTTTTTTTTTTTTTTGGTTGCATATCCCAAAGAATACCATGGACAGCCAGAAAGACCAATGAACAGGCCCTTCAAGAAACAAACGAAGATCATAAACTGATTAGAGACATTAGGCGCAGACAGTCAAAATTTTTTGGGCGTGTTATGAGAAGAAATGAATTGGAGAACTTTGTGACAACTGGTAAGATCGAAGGGAACAGACCAAGAGGAAGACCTAGAAGCAAATACTTGGATGGCTTGGCCTCGTGGCATGGTTGAGACAGAAACACGGAGCTGATCCACGACTAGGATCGAGTGAGATGGCAAAACATGACCGCCCAAGCTTACCAGCATGGCACATGATGGATGGAGGATATACCTTACAGGACGTTGCAGTCAACATCAACATTTTTCAGCTGCTGTTGATGTACTAGGCAAGATTACACTCAGTAGTTTGCCAGTGCTTTCTGAGTGGCTGGTTCACATACCCCGTAAGTTACCAACGCGGCGAGAACCACTACCGATTCTCGTGCAGGTTACGTTACTCACGAGAATATACAGGATTACGGAGAAAGACGTTAACCCCTAGGCCAGGGAGACCGGCTATATAAAAAATGGAAAGTTGTAGCCTGTATAGTTAAGTAATGGTTCAGTGACTAAACCCGTTAGAAAGTAGAAAGACGTTAACCCCTAGGCCAGGGAGACCGGCTATATAAAAAATGGAAAGTTGTAGCCTGTATAGTTAAGTAATGGTTCAGTGACTAAACCCGTTAGAAAGTAGAAAGACGTTAACCCCTAGGCCAGGGAGACCGGCTATATAAAACATGGAAAGTTGTAGCCTGTATAGTTAAGTAATGGTTCAGTGACTAAACCCGTTAGAAAGTAGAAAGACGTTAACCCCTAGGCCAGGGAGACCGGCTATATAAAACATGGAAAGTTGTAGCCTGTATAGTTAAGTAATGGTTCAGTGACTAAACCCGTTAGAAAGTAGAAAGACGTTAACCCCTAGGCCAGGGAGACCGGCTATATAAAACATGGAAAGTTGTAGCCTGTATAGTTAAGTAATGGTTCAGTGACTAAACCCGTTAGAAAGTAGAAAGACGTTAACCCCTAGGCCAGGGAGACCGGCTATATAAAACATGGAAAGTTGTAGCCTGTATAGTTAAGTAATGGTTCAGTGACTAAACCCGTTAGAAAGTAGAAAGACGTTAACCCCTAGGCCAGGGAGACCGGCTATATAAAACATGGAAAGTTGTAGCCTGTATAGTTAAGTAATGGTTCAGTGACTAAACCCGTTAGAAAGTAGAAAGACGTTAACCCCTAGGCCAGGGAGACCGGCTATATAAAACATGGAAAGTTGTAGCCTGTATAGTTAAGTAATGGTTCAGTGACTAAACCCGTTAGAAAGTAGAAAGACGTTAACCCCTAGGCCAGGGAGACCGGCTATATAAAACATGGAAAGTTGTAGCCTGTATAGTTAAGTAATGGTTCAGTGACTAAACCCGTTAGAAAGTAGAAAGACGTTAACCCCTAGGCCAGGGAGACCGGCTATATAAAACATGGAAAGTTGTAGCCTGTATAGTTAAGTAATGGTTCAGTGACTAAACCCGTTAGAAAGTAGAAAGACGTTAACCCCTAGGCCAGGGAGACCGGCTATATAAAACATGGAAAGTTGTAGCCTGTATAGTTAAGTAATGGTTCAGTGACTAAACCCGTTAGAAAGTAGAAAGACACAGATAACAGAAATAAGCTGTGTAAAAAAAATATTAGTCATATTTACATGGTGCAGTTTACATTAAATATGCGTTATATTTACATGGTGCAGTTTACATTAAATATGCATTATATTTACATGAAGCAGTTTGCATTAAATATGTGTTTGCACAAGAAATCAGATTAAAACATTGCTACAGAATGAGGATTCTGAGACTTTTCAAACAGTTTAAGTCAACATGCACATTTATCTATTGAGTTGAGTTATGTGTGAATATTAAGAATGCTTGCCTGCAAGCCCAGTGGTTAAGAGGATGTGTTTTTTGGGGTCAATTTGCTGTGGGTTTCCAAGTGAACCCAACCTAACATGGGTACAGAAAAATAATAATGTGTCAGTTTACATAAACGGGACCAAAAACGTCATACTAGTATTAGCTATGAAAACCTTCTTAAAACTATACAACTTAAATATATTTAAAGAAAGCAACAATCACTTGAGGTGTTGAGATATCCATAGTGTGTCCTAAAATGGAGAGGATGTAGGCCAAAATAATTTTCCCTGTTCAGCATATGATGGACACTCCTGCAAATGTCTACCTGTCATTTTACCAGTTCCACAATTACATTCATCAGTATCTCCTATCTTTAATGTTTTGAACAAGTGGTAGTTCAGCTTGTTATATGTCCTATGTTGTGTCTGAAAGTCTGAAGATTGCTATTTGTTCATTTCAGTCAAGTTGGTGTTATGCATCATCTTTCTGGATACTCTTTATCTCCACTGAGTACTTCGTATACACCTTTTGGCCTCATCAAAGTTTACTTCTTTATCAGACAGGTAGTAGTCACCTTTCTTTGCCAGTTTGTCAGCCTCTTCTGTGTCCAGGTATATTGCAGTGTGAGAAGATACATTGTATTACAGCCCTGTAGGATTTCTTACTTAGTCCATGGAGTGCTGCTCTTAGGTAGCCATGGGAAAACATTGCTGATCTAATCTGTTTACTTCACGAAAAGTGATGCCTTCGCTGGGAAAATAGTGATGTTAAAGGTAGTTACATATCCTTTACAGGACGTCACAGTCACCCCAGCATACTTTGGCTGTTTGTGATTTCCAAGCAAGCTTATGCTCAGTAGTTTGCCACTGCTTTTTGAATGACCAGCACTCACACCATTTTTATAAAAACCGATGCAAGGCGGTCTGCAAATATAGATGATAAAGACTTATCTGGATTATTCATTAGAAGAGATCACTGTTGACCGTAGATTTAGTAAGATTATGCTTAAACTCACGTAGAGATTAGGTAAGATGATCACATCAGAAGAAGAGTCCACATTCTTTGGGCATAACATGAGAAGACTAAAGTTGGAGTATGTTGTCAAATCAGGAAGGAGAGGCAGGGAGAGAACAAGAGAAAAGATGCTGGACAGTTTGATATCAAGGCTTGGAGGAATGTTTGTATCAGAAATTATTTGCAGCACAAAATATAGAAGGCTGTGGAGAGACACCAGTGCCACATTGCACAGACTATAAGAAGATTATGCATAATTTCATGTTTTTCGTCTCATGTACAGGATATTTTAAGCCTAAAGTATCAAGGTTCAGATGGTTAAAACATTTACGAAGTATATTTTTAAACAGCAAGCCATGACAGACAGATACATAATTGGCTCTGAGGTAGGCAGGCATGTAATATCAAACATGTTTTCGTTAGGAATGAGAGGATATAACACATCCACAACACGCTATCATACATAATGTGAAAACAACCAAAGTAATAATGTACACACAGCTGAGGGAATGTATACATGATATGGTAAATGTGAATACAAAATGGTGCATGCAACGATAATTATAAAGGCACACTGATAACAATGGTAGATGAAGTAAGTTATAGAAGATCATATCATTTGCTGAAATTACAACATTGAAACACAACAGTGATTAAATTATGGAAGACTAAAACCATAATGATTTATAATCATATCATGCCTATTGACCAATGCCATTTCGTCTCCTGTGCTTAATTATGTAATTATATTTACTAGCTTCCTTCCACTTTGTCTTAAGTCCTAAATATTGTAATCTAGTCTTCTGTCTTCTTTCTATGCCCCAAGCATTGCAATCTGGTCTTTCTTCTTCTCCCCCAGCCCTAAACATTGCAGTATAGTCTTCTATCTATGTCCTAAACATTGCAAACAAGTCTTCTTTTCCTATTCTAAACACTGGAGTATAGCCATCTTTCATTGTCCTAAACACTGCAATACATTCTTCATTCCGTCCTAAACATTGCAGTATGGTTTACTTTTCCGGTCCTAAACATTGCAAAATATTCTTCTTTCCCTGTCCTAAACATTGCAGGATAGTTTACTTTCCCTGACCTTAGCATTGTAATACGGTCTTCTTTCCCCATCCCAGACATTGCAAACTGATCTTCTTTCTTCTTTCCCTGTCCTACACATTGCACTCTTAGTCTTCTTTCTGTTTTAAACATTGCAACAAGAAGCCCTTTCCATATACCCTTTGTAAGGGCTGTACTCATCTGAATCAAGTCGTGTAAAATAACATCAAAAATATGTACTTCTTTTTAATGTGTTCACCAAATATATTTTGTGTGCTGGACAAAATTGCACTGTACCTATTTACTACTGAGCTTCAATATTTGTGCCTTTTGGTGGACATCTGACTTCTTCCCAGCAACTGTTGACTGGGTTATCCTTCCCAGGTATCTAGAACCCATTTATAGTCACAGCTTTTATAGTGACAAACAATCATTTCAAATTTCCCTGTATATCGCTGTGGTAACATAAATATCTTTTCAACAGATTGTAAACAATTCAAAAGCCAACTCAACCTCGTCAAATGGATGTCTTAGATGTTCTTTCCAAAGGAAAGATGGTAAGAAAAGAAACTGGTCACCACTTGATATACTACAACCTAGTATAAGTGAAATTCTACAACTTGTTAATTTGCACATTTGCTTTGAGATAATTTTTCTTTACAGCTGATTTACCTGAACAAAGTTGTACAATATTCTACACACAAAAGTTAAACCTACTAGAGTGTGGTTAAACCTACTCGAGTGTGTATATACTATTCATGTTTAAATGTTTCAATAAAATGAATCAATCTTGAGCCAGTAAGAATAGAGTCAAAAAGAAGAAAAAGATTGTGTTATCATTCACTTGGTTAATTCTCATTACCTTTGTCTTTCCTCTATGAAATTTTAGACTAAGTGTTATTAGTTCCTATCAAGTGTGTTTAATTTATCTTACATCTGATTTCTTGTGTGGTCAGGGGGACAATATCAGAAAGTCCAGATCATCAAGCTGCTCTGTCAGTGTCCACTGACTACAATATGCATATTAAGTGTTGTATACATATATATATACACAAGCACGCACATGTATGTGGGAGTGTCAGTTAAGAGCAAGTCAAATCATATTTTGTATGATCATTGTGCCAAAATTTTCCCACATTCCATCGCAACTTATTTTCTTAAGGACTACTTCTACTGGTTATTAAAACATGTCAGTTTGTGTCGACCCTCACCCTACATTGTGTCAACAGCTTTGAGCAGGTAGCTCATTTGGGAGGGTAAAAGTCTTATCCTGGTACAAGGAAATGCAACCTACAGACTAAATGTCTTGGCAGGGCAGACCAGACTAAGCTTTGGTCAGCAACTGGTCTAGGATTGAAGCTCCAACAGGTGGACAGTTAGATCATTGCTTGGCTGATCCGGCAGTTTCTTCAGCAGGTCTTGTTCCGTATGTATTGGTGTTACTACTGGAGTAAATTAGGGAGGGATCCTGCTGCATGGGCAACACAAGGTCTTTACAATTCAGCCCAGGCTTTGTGCCATGTAGAGGTTTTGCCTTTTTTTTTAAAGCATAATGTTAAACTATCATCTGCCAAGATAGCAAGGTGCCAGTGATTATGCCTAAGAATAATGTACCAGTGCATGCCTTAATGTGGGTAGGTTACTTGTACAATAACTTAACAACTTTTACTTAAACAACAATTTTTAATGAATCCGTGGACGTTTCATATCTGATAATAATGTACATAACTAATTATGCTACTTTCATTAAGCTATCATCTCATATACACTTGTTCCTGCAGTGAGGCTCTGTCGTCATTTGGAGGTGACGGTTCAAATACTGATCGGCAACTATGGCTTTCATTTTTTGTTATCTAGTGCATCCTCTAATCACAATACATATGTGTTTATTTATGAACTCTTGTCCAATAATACTCCAAACCAATTAAACTACTTTTATTGTATAAACTGCCCTTTTAATTGTCAATCAACAATAGTTTACATGATAGTGACTGCACTGAATGAATCTGGTCTTTTGTTCAACAGCACATTGCACCATGTGGACTTTTACTGTATGAGGCTCACTTCATGTTAAATCATCATCATCATCATCATGTACCCTGCCAACTGGCATAGGCTTCCAGACATCTCCTCGGTCCCTGGTGTTCTGGATTGGTTCTTGTGATGATATTCACCCTCGTCACTGCCACAGTCCATCCAGCATCACTTCTCTCGGTCTGCCCCTTGCATGTCCAACAGTACATTGCATGTCCAACAGTCCCTTTAAGTATCCATCAGTCTCTTGCGTGTCCAACAGTACCTTGCATGTCCAATAGTCACTTCTTTTTCCAACAGGACCTTGCTTGTCCAACATAACCCTTGCATAATGTAAGTAGTGTTGAATCGCTCCAGCAGTCAATAAACATGCAAATGTAACAAACCTCACTGGGCAACAGCTGTGATACTAACATGTATCAACTGAGATGGGGATACTTATGAAGGTGTACATCTTCACTAGAGTGCAATGGAAAGATGCTTTATTCTGCTTAATACTACATCTACACACTGTTGATTTATCACAAATGAAAATTGACATAGACAGGAAAATAGATGTCAGAAACCTATTCAGGCTTATCCTGTGTGTCCTTTATATCTAATTCTTTCATTCTACAACAAAACATCATTGGTCTTGTGGAATCCAGGCGTGCTACCATCATTGCCAAGCCACAGTGGCTAGTACTGCTTATACAGAAGTCATGTGTTCGAAACACTATCCGAAGCTGGATTTTAAAAATGCACCTTTACCCAGCCTAAACTGGGCACCAGGAAATTATGTGGGAAATAAAGGCGGACAGCATGAGATTGACTACATCACCCAGGGAGTACCGACTGGTCTAAACATATAGGGCTAGCACCATATGCCCGACATATAATATGTTGTGAACATGGGTAATGTACGTACTTCATCACCGGCTCTGTGGTCAGGGAGTTATGAATGCAATTCGTAATCCGGCATACAGCATTCGAAACACAGCTGTGGGAAATTTGGAAGCAGATCGCCTTGCATTGGTTCCCATGCAAAAGTTTGAGTGCCATCCATTTAGAAAGTAATGACAAATTACTGAACATAAACTTGCCAAGAAATAACAAACAGCTTAAACATGCTGTCGTTGACTTTCTTTCTTTACCATTATTACAAAGGCAATATTTCCATTAGAGTATCCTTTTTTTTTTTCAACATGAAGGGTTTCTCTGGGACAATATAGAAACCATATAAGTGTATATTCACTACAAAAATTGTAACAAATGCTAAGAAAAAATATGCATCCCACTTGATTGTCAATGTACATTCCACAAGTCTCTATACTGTTGTCCTGAACATGGATCTTAGTGTGAATACCTCTCTGTGTTACAGGTCTGCCATTTGTAAATCACTACAAGCATGTTCAAATACAGAAAAACGGGCAGGTAATAGTAACATACAAAGACACAAAGGCTATCAGCAGCAACTAAAGACAAAAGAATAATTAGAAAACATTAAGAGTAGGACAGCTTTACAAAATACAGTTACAAAAAACAGAGGATGTTGCGGTAACAAGACTTCATCAGCAAACACTAAAAAAATACTCAGTTACACAAGTACAAAAATGACACTATAGCAACTACAAAAAAATAAAGAAATTTTAAAAAAAAGCAGACAGAAAGGAACAAGATATGCGGTACTTAACTCTGAGGCTCTGTTGTTTTTCAATGTTTTTATTTACTGATGAAGGCAAATGATGATGCAAAGAATACCATGGACAGCCAGAAAGACCAATGAACAAGTCCTTCAAGAAACAAATGAAGATCGTAAACTGATTAGAGACATTAGACGTAGACAGTCCCAATATTTTGGGCATGTTATGAGAAGAAATGATTTGGAGAACTTGGTGACAACTGGTAAGATCGAGGGGAACAGACCAAGGGGAAGACCTAGAAGCAAGTACCTGGATGGCTTGGCCTCGTGGCATGGTCGAGACAGAAACACAGAGCTGATCCATGACTCTGGTGATCGAGTGAGATGGCAGAACATGACCACCCACGCTTATCGGCACGGCACATGATGGATGGATGGAAGGCTTCTCATAAATGTAAGTTGACCTACACTGTAATTTCACCCTTTCAAACTGCTGACATTTCCACAGCTTTATCACAGTTTACATTTCAGCCCATTTAAAAAAAAAAAAAAGAAACATATAACTTTAAAATGTTAAAGTTAATTTCTTAGGAAAAAAACTTCCTGAACCTCTGTATGCAGTCCTTGGGCTGTGGAAACCTTCCAGTGCAGGAATATAGCGTTGAAATGTCAGATATGCAGAACTGTGCTTGTCATCATCATCCGTCCTGGCAGGTCAGAAAGTGACTACAGCAGATCATTGTTTTTGAACTCCAAAATGCACATCTTGGCTGCATTGTTTGGTCTTCCACCATGATACGGGTTTGCTGCTGAAGCTTCCTTGTCCACGTATGAAGACTGAAATGGATTTAGACAAATTAATATTCTCTCTCATGCTGTTTGTATTTTAATTTGATGGATGATGATGGATGACGTTTATGTTATAGTGGTGGTGGTGGTGGTGGTAAGTAGTAATACTAGAAGTAGTAGCAGCAGTGGTATAGTAAGAGCAACAGCAGCAGGAGTAGTAGTAATAGTAAAAGTAGTAGTAGCAACAACAGTAGTAGTAGTAGTAAAAGTTGAAGAAGTAGTATCATTAGTAGTAGTAGTAGTAGTAGTAGTAGTAGTAGTAGTAATAGTAGTAGTAGTAGTAGTAGCAGCAGTAGGAACAGTAGTAATAGGAGGAGGAGCAGCAGTAGTAGTAATAGCAGCAGCAGCAATATTAGTAGTAATAACAGTAGGCTAGTAGTAAAAGTAGTTGTGATAGAAGTAGTAGCAATAGTATAAGTAGAAGAAGTAGCTGTGATAGAAGTAGCTGTGATAGAAGTAGTTGTGATAGAAGTAGTTGTGATAGAAGTAGTTGTGATAGAAGTAGTTGTGATAGAAGTAGTTGTGATAGAAGTAGTTGTGACAGAAGTTAGCAGCAACATTATTGTAATAGTAGAAGTAGTAGTTGTGACAGCCGGTCTCTCTGGCTATGGGGTTACAACACTTTCTCTCTGTAATCCCGTTTATCACGCAGAGTCTCGTAGCGGAGCGAGAGCTGAGGCGGTTCGTCCCCCGCTCGTGACTTGCGGGATACTGAGCCGGCCGCTCAGAAAGCAATGGCAAACTACTGAGCGTAATCTTGCCAAGAGATCAACATACAGCTGAAAGATGCTGGTGTTGACAGCTAAGTCCTGTAAAGGATATGCTAAAAAAAAAAAATAAAAGGAGTTGTGACAGAATTAGCAGCAATAGTAGGATAGTAGTAGTAGCAGTAGAAGAAGTAGTTGTGACAGAAGTTAGCAGCAACATTAGGGTAATAGTAGAAGTAGTAGTTGTGACAGAATTAGCAGCAATAGTAGGATAGTAGTAGAAGTAGTTGCAGTGTTAGCAGCAGTAGCAAATAGTGTAACTAATAGGGGTGGCAGCATAGCTAGTACACTGAAATGATATTAATAAACTGCTATAGGAGAAAGGCAATCTAGCCATCTCAGTTGTTCTCCATTACTGCACATTCAGAAATTGGTTCATTTCATTCGATTGTAAACAGTCTTACAATGTGAGCCCACTATGGCGCTGATTTGCAAAAGAAAGACCTCCACCTTTTGCATAGTTAGTGTGTAATATATATGTGTGGGGGGGGGGGGGGGGGGGGGGGGGGGGGGAAGAGAAAATCAAGCAGTCTGCCTTTACTCTGGTTCTCAGTTGTTTTTTTTTTTTCAGACTACCAGAGCCATTTTTCTGGAGACTCCATGAGGTCATCACATCGCCGAGTTATGAAGTTTATGCTTTGTGAGATGCTCTGGGCAGACGCTTGCTGTGAAAGGTCAATGAAAGGGTAAAACCTGATGCACTGAAGTGGATGCACTGAAGTCAATCCTTTAACCATTAAGCCTGTTTAGTGTATAATACACATTCCAAAGATGTCTGATCCATTATTCATATTGTTTATTGTGGGTCAGAATGCCTCTACTATGATGTTTAATTAGTGGGGACAAGTTCAACAGGATATCCCATTATTACTGTTATATGGCCGAGGGGTTAGCAGCTTTCTCCGCTAACCCCGAATACTCTCGTCACGTGACGCGACAAGAATTAGCAGTGGTTCGAATCGCAAAAGTGACTTATGAGAGTATGGAGCCGGTCGCTCAGAAAGTCGTGGCGTGCTGATGAGCGTAATCTAGCCTAGGAATCAACATACAGCTGAAAGATGCTGGTGTTGACCGCAATATCCTGAAACAGGATGGAAAAGCGAAAAAAAAAAAAAAAAACCTTTTCTGTTACAGATGCTTAAAAATGAAGTTATAGTAACAACTGCCTTGAGTAGGAATTAAAGAAACAACTGGGATACAGTGAGTTAAAATAACAAATGCATGGGACAGAAGGAATGGATCTGAATTAGTAATAATGACCGCTGATTTCACTAATGGTAACAAATTACTCAGATAGACTGAGTTCATGTAAAACATTACTAGAAATAATTTCCAAAAGTGATCATTAATGTATATATAGACTTTGTTGTGCTGTATGGTAGTAGTTAATTTTGCAGTGTTAATGAACAAATCAGCAATAACAAAGAAGCAATGAGGAGCACCTGGACAAGTGGCTAGAATGCTGGATTCTCCTTTGGGAGACCCAGGTTCGATAGTTTTTTCTGTCGGGGACAAAAAGAAAACCCTAACCTTCACAGTTAGCGGTGACTGCTCTAGCCAGGTGGCGTAAATGACAGTTTTTTAAGAAGCAAAGAAGATGTGGTGTTTTAGATAAATGTTAAGAAAACTTAGGGCTGCTGGAATAACTAAAACAATGAGTGCCTGAAATGCAAAGAGAAGAGAAGCATTGGGAAACATGACAGCTGGAAAGATCACAGCCAGAAGAGGCAGACAAAGAGTAATTATGCTGGATGGCGTATGACAATGGCATGGTCATATATCATGAACAGGGTTGAGCCAGAGCATCAAGGACTGAGATCTGTGGAGATGCATGACTGCCTACACCATCTGACTGGGCACAAGATGATCATGAATGATTTCCAAAGACAATGGTTGAGATTTGAAGATGAATATTGTAAAGAGAACAAATATGACTAACAATGTCTGACAGAGAACAGAATACAAATCACTTCATTAATATTTCAATTCTAAAACTTCTTTATAAAAAAAATATATAGTTTATAGAAAACAACCTGGGATGTAGCCTAGGCATTGTCACTGTCTCTTTAGGCACATACAGATGCCTGGAGTTGTTCACAACAGTTGGCCCACTTTCAGTAAATCAGCATTTAAATTCCTCATTTGCCCAACAGTGAGGATTCCATCATGTGCCATGCTGATAAGCATCACCAGATCACCAGAGTCGTGGATCAGCTAAATGTTCCTGTCTCGACCATGCCACGTGGTCAAGCCATGCAGGTGTTTACTTCTCTGTCTTCCACTTGTTCTCTTCCCCTCGATCCTGCCAGTTGTCACCAAGTTCTCCAATTTATTTCTTGTTATAACATGTCCTAAATATTTTGACTGTCTACGTCTAATCTTTCTAATTAATTTACAATTTTTATTTGCTTCTTGTAGTACTTGGTCATTTGTTTTTCTGTCTGTCCATGGTATTCTTTGCATTCTCCTCAAAAACTACATTTCCACAGCCATCAGATATTGTTCAGCTAGTACAATAGTACTAGTAAGTTAATTGTCTAACGAAACCCAATAAGGCAACATAATCAGTTATCTGGTATTGAGGTTAACAAAATGTTATCTATCTTTGTTTATTTAATAAAAGAGAAACTTGAAGTCTTTATTTAACAGTTTTAACAATATTTTTTTTAATGAAACAAAACAGTTTCGTGGCTTTTTTTTTTTTTGCATATCCTTTACAGGACGTTGCTGTCAATACCAGCATCTTTCAGCTGCATGTTGATTTCTTGGCAAGAGTTTCGTGGCTACTTTAAAATAATAAATAATTCATTAGAATAATTAATTCAGACATTAACATTCACAAAAATCTCTAGCATAGTTTTAACATTGATTGCTTTTCATAATATAATAGAAAAGAACCTGAATTGTAAATATTTGTTAAAATAACAAGGAAAGCATAAATTTAAGAGAAGCATCATGTACTTTCAAAATCCAGCACTAGAGGTCTGCATGGCTGAATGGATAAGAGCGCTTAGTTTTAAACATCTAGTTTTGAGAACCCATATGTGGAAAGGATGAGATTGTGGGGAATTGGCAGGGGTTCTGGTTGAATTTCAAAACTGAGAGGGAAGACCAGGAGAACTTTCAATCAGATAGCAGTAGGACTTGGGGACGTAAATTACACGTAACTCTGAAGTCGGAGTGGGTTCACCTGATAGCGAGGGACAGTGAGGTAAAGCTAATTGACTCACAAAATTCAGTCCAGTGCTACTAGAATTAAGGTATATAAGTTACCTTGGGTGGAATCTGTCTGGAGGAAGCCAACAAAAGTCAGACACACTGACCTTTTAGGTATTTAACTAGACATATAACAATCCCCTCAAAAGAGGAACAAAGAAGAAGAAGAAATCAACTGGACAGAAGAACAAAACTAGAGCAACACCAAGCATAACTGTGAACTGAATCAATCATAGTTTGCAGCACTAAGTTATAAATCCACAAAAGTAAAAATACAATACACAGTACAGTGGACCACAATCAATGCATGAGCATGGCTGAATCAATAACAGTTAGAACATTCTGTTATCTATATTCCATTATTGTAAAAGGAGCATGGAACTTAGGGGGGCACATGCAAACAAACAGAATCAATACGCAAACACTGCAGAGGCAGGGACAGGTGTATACTCAGTATCATCAAACATGCAAACACTACAGAGGCAGGGACAGGTGTATACTCAGTATCATCAAACATGCAAACACTGCAGAGGCAGGGACAGGTGTATACTCAGTATCATCAAACATGCAAACACTGCAGAGGCAGGGACAGGTGTATACTCAGTATCATCAAACATGCAAACTAAATGTATAATTACATTACAGCTGAAATGATAATGACATGTCCTCTGATTGTCGATGTCTGGCAACCCTACCTACACCAGAGTTTTACATGACAAAGATTACAGAAATGTAATTGTAATGTATAAATACTATGTTTATGTTAATATTACACTGTGCCTAAATTTGATATAATTTCTCTCCATATAATGGAGCAATTACTGAGTTTAAAATCAACAGACATGAGAATTACGAAAATCAGGTCTATCAACCTCAAAAAACAATGGAAACCCAGTAAAGAAAGCAGAAGTGAATATAATTCTTAGAATAGAAATCACATAAAGTCAAAGTACATTGTCTTACCGTAAGACTACTGTGTCCATCCATCCATCATATGCAAGCGTGGGTGGTCATCTTGCCCATGTCTCATCAAGTCTCATCAAGTGGGCCATGGTTCGGTTTGTACTTTACGCCCACACCATCTTCAGCACTCATGCGCCTGAAACTCCTGGCGAGAGTACTTGGTGAAGCCCCACTTCTTGGAGACGACAATCTTCTGTCTGCCTGGATACTTGAACTTGCAAATCATGGATGGGTCAGGGGGATGATGTCCTCAGACAGGTCTGCAGTCTTACCAGTATCAACCCCGGCAAGGAATGGGTGCCGGTGCCTCCAGCTTTTAAGTGCACTTTCTCCTGCATTATCACACTCGACAGACGGTGCAGAGAGCAGATCCCTGCCGCTGTCAATGGCTCATCTATGAACACTCAGATAGCCCCGAAGTGCTCATCTATACAGATGGATCTGTTGTAAAGCAGCAGAGAAGTGCGTGGGCATTTACAGCCCGTTCAGCAGGCCGAACCGTTCAAGAATCCAGTGGTGCCCACTCTATGACCACGAGCAGCATGACGATGGAGGTGATGGCAGTTACACAGGCTTTCATATGGCTAGAATCACAGCATTATACCAACGTGTGTGTACTAAGTGATTCAATGAACATGATTCAGAAGGTCGAAGCTGGATCTGTACGTAGACAGTGGACTGAGTCGCTGTGGAAGTCTGTTGTCCGTAAAGTCACCTTCATCTTCGTCCCGGGACATGCGGGAGTCAGGGAAATGAACGAGCTGATAAACTGGCTGGCTCGCACCCCCTGTAGATGGCCAGCCCATGGATCGTGCCGATGTTATTAACATCCTCAAAGATATGGCGAGAATAGAGGATTTTGACGTCAGTGATTCCACATCGTTGTCCAGGATGAAAGACTTGGGAGTAAGAATCGGCACGGCCAGACGCGAGAGGTACATCAGGAAAACAAGGCGCCTCGTCAACCAACACAGAACTGGCACTATTAGCCACCAGACACTGATGCTTATGCTGGGGGGAGGATCTGAGCACCTATGGACATGTCCGGAGTGCAATGAAGATACCCCAACTGATAACTTGAACTTGGCACGACGCAGAGCCTCGATGACAGCAGCTTCCTGGTTCTCACGGGCACGCACTGACATGATTGGTTGTCCAATGTGCACACGTGCAACAGTTCCTTGGGGTTTTCCAAAAGCTCCTCTCATACCTGTCTGAAGCCTAGTATCAGTATCAGCTCCAGCACACTACAATATCTTGTTGATGCGGTTGATGTGGAAGGGGTGCAACTGAACTCATAAGTGGAAAGCATCTTTTCCGCAGTTCTTCACCAGGTATTTGTTGGCACAGATACGACCAGCTTCCAGGGCTTCGGGTGTCAGCTGCTCATACAATCAGAGATCATGGTATAATCAGAGATCATGGTATAGTCAGAGATCATGGTATAATCAGAGATCATGTGCACACACAGTGGGAACTCATCAACTCTGGCTTTCTTGCGGCCCAAATCAAAGATCCTGTTCTTTATGTCAGGGACACCACGGCAAAAGCGAGATTTTGGGTTTGGCTTATTCTTGCAGTAGCGATAGCATCGTGCTGGACGGCGCCCCATGTTTGATAGGCTGTTTCACCGACCACGAACAGTTTTTTTTTTAAAAAAATATTATAATCCATCCTAGACAGGCAATTCCCAGTTTGATCACACAGATGCCTCACAAAACCATGCTGCATGGGATACTCTGTTTTCACTTGGCTACCTATAAGTGTCTTCAGGCATCAGCTCCCAGAATGAAATCAGAGACATACACACATGTGCACTGGCAGACGTGGAAGCTGTATTTAATACTCGAACTGGTGGCAGCGTCTTCTTTCAAAGGCAGTTTCTGTGAGCATCATAAGATCTGTTACTACTGTCAAGAGTCTTCGTCACCACAGGTTGGCACTGACAAATGCTCATGGTATGCTGGAGGCGGCCTGTAGTTGTAGACATAACGATACATGGGCGTGTATGTGAGGTCGCCCATGTTTGAACCTGGTGGTTCGTCATCATCATCATCATCTGTTTACTGCTCCTCCGATGCTCTCTGCGTAAGTTGGTGGATCATCAAATGGAGGAGGAGGTGTGATTGTTTCTCAGTAAGGTGGTGGTACGGCAGGAGATTCACAGAGGCAAACTGAGCCTGAGTCTCACGGCAGAAGCGGGAATCGGTGTACCGGTAACTGGCAGCATGTCAGAAAGGCACAGTACCAATGACTACAGACAAATGCAGGGTCAAATTGTAGGCACCATTTATGTGAAGAGCAACCTTGACATAATAGTCGACTTTCATGACACAATAGTTGATTATAGATGGCGTGACAGCTGGAATCTTTAACAGCTGAGAATCCCAGGATCCCCCTGCTAGGGGCAACAAAGGGGAAAAGGGGGGGGCCAACAATACTTGCATGCCCAACAGTACATTGCATGTCCAACAGTCCCTTTAAGTATCCATCAGTCTCTTTAGGTATCCAACAGTACCTTGCATGTCCAATAGTCACTTCTTTTTTCCAACAGGACCTTGCTTGTCCACATACCCTGCATAATGTAAGTAGTGTGAATCGCTCCAGCAGTCATAAACAATGCAAATGTAACAAACCTCACTGGGCAACAGCTGTGATACTAACATTATCACTGAGATGGGGATACTTATGAAGGTGTACATCTTCACTAAGTGGCAAGGGAAAGATGCTTATTCTGCTTAATACACATCTACACACTGTTGGATTTTATAACAACGAAAATTGACATATGACAGGAAAATAGATGTCAGAAACCTATTCAGGCTTTCCTGTGTGTCCTTTATATCTATTCTTCATTCTACAACCAAACATCATTGGTCTTGTGGAATCCAGGCCTCTACCATCATTGCCAAGCCACAGTGGCTAGTACTTGCTTATACAGAAGTCATGTGTTCGAAACACTATCCGAAGCTGGATTTTAAAAATGCACCTTTACCCAGGCCTAAACTGGGCACCAGGAAATTATGTGGGAAATAAAAGCGGACAGCAATGGAGATTGACTACATCACCCAGGGAGTACCGACTGGTCTAAACATATGGGGCTAGCACCATATGCCCAACATATAATATGTTGTGAAAATGGGTAATGTACTTACTTCATCACCGGCTCTGTGGTGAGGGAGTTATGAAGGCAATTCGTAATCCGGCATGCAGCATTCGAAACACAGCTGTGGGGCATTTGGAAGCAGATCGCCTTGCATTGGTTCCCATGCAAAAGTATGAGTGCCATCCATTTAGAAAGTAATGACAAATTACTAAACATAAACTTGCCAAGAAATAACAAACAGTCTAAAAATGCTGTCCTTGACTTTCTTACTTTACCATTATTACAAAGGCAATATTTCCATTAGAGTATCCTTTTTTTTTCTTCAACATGAAGGGTTTCTCTGGGACAATAATGTAATAATGGGATATCCTGTTGAACTTGTCTCCACTAATTAAACATCATAATAGAGGCATTCTGACCCACAATAAACAATATGAATAATGGACCAGACATTTTGGAATGTGTATTATACACTAAACAAGGCTTAACGTTTAAAAGGATTGACTTCAGAGCATCACTTCAGTGCATCATGTTTTACCCTTTCATTGACCTTTCACAGCAAGCGTCTGCCAGAGCATCTCACAAAGCAAAACTTCATAACTCGGCGATGTGATGACCTCAAGGATCCCAGAAAAATGGCTTCTGGTAGTCTGAAAAAAAACAACAACTGAAGCAACAGTAACCTTTTCGTTACAGATGCTTAAAAGTAAACATTTATAGTGTTTCAAATGAAGTTATAGTAACACTGCTTGATTAGGATTAAAAAGCAAATGGGATACAGTGAGTTAAAGAACAAATGCATGGGACAGAAGGATGGAGCTGAATTAGTAATAATGACGCGCGATGATTTCACTAATGGTAAAAAAATTTACTCAGATAGACTGAGGTCATGTAACATTACTAGGAATAATTTCCAAAGTGATCATTAAATATACAGACTTTGTGTCTGCGGTATGGTAGGTTAGTTAATTTTGATTGTTAATGAACAAATCAGCAATAACAAAAGAAGCATGAGGAGCACCGTGACCAAGTGCTAGCATGCGGATTCTCCTTTGGGGAGACCCAGGTTCGATATGTTTTTCTTCGGGGACAAAAGAAAACCCTAACCTTCAAATTGTAGCGGTGACTGCCCATAGACCATGGTGGCGTAATGACAGTTTTTTTAAGAGCAAGAAGATGTTGTGTTTTAGGTAAATGTTAGAAGACTTAGGGTGCTGGAATAACTAAAACAATGATGTCTCTGAAATGCAAAGAGAAGAGAAGCATTGGGAAACCGCTGACAGCTGGAAAAGATCACGCCAGAAAGAGGCAGACAAAAGGTAATTATGCTTGGATGGTCGTATGACATGGCATGGTCATTATCATGAACAGTGGTTGAGGCCAGAGCATCCAAGGACTGAGATCTGTGGAATGCATGACTGGGCACAGATGATCTGAATGATTTCGCAAAGACATAGTTGAGATTTTGAAGACCATAAAAAACCTTGGGGTAAAGAGAACAAATATACGCTAACAATGTCCCTGACATAATACAAATCACTTCTTAATTTTTCAATTCTAAAACTGGAGTTCCTTTATAAAAAAATATATAGTTTATAGAAAAACAACCCTGGGATGTTAGACCTAGGCATTGTCATTCTATCTCTTTAGGCACATTACAGATGCCTGGAGTTTGTTCACAACATTTGGCCCAACTTGAGTAAATCACATAAAGTTCCTCATTTGCTCAACAGTGAGATATTCCATCATGTACTGCTGATAAGCATCAGCCAGATCACCAAGTCGTGGATCAGCTAAATCCACGATCGTTGGAGAGCCACGTGGTCCAAGCCATCAAGGTATTTTACTTCTCTGTCTTCCTCTTTTCTCTCCCCGCGTCTTGCCAGTTGTCATCCCAAGTTCACTCCAATTTATTTCTTCTTATAACATGTCCAAAATTTTTGACTGTCTAGACGTCTAATCTTTCTAATGTAATTACAGTGTATTTGTTTTCTTGTAGTACTTGGTCATTGGTTTTTCTGTCTGTCCATGGTATTCTTTGCATTCTCCTCAAAAACTACATTTCCACAGCCATCAGATATTGTTCAGCTAGTACAATAGTACTAGTACATTAATTTGTCTAAAGACGAAACGCCAATAAGGCAACATTTGTATCAGTTATCTGGTATTGAGGTTAACAAAATGTATCTATCTTTGTTTATTTAATAAAATAGAAACTTGGGAAGTCTTTATTTAACAGTTTTAAAGCATATTTGTTTTTAATGAACAAAACCAGTTTCGTCTTTTTTTGTTTTTTTGCATAGGCCCTTAATCAGGACGTTTGCTGTCAAACACCAGCATCTTTCAGCTGTTGTGGATTTCTTGGCAAGAGTTTCGGGGCTACTTTTTAAAATAAGAAATAATTCCATTTAGAATAATTTAATTCCTACATTAACATAGTCACAAAAATCGTCTAGCATAGTTTTTAACATTGATATGCTTTTCATAATAAATAGAAAAGAACCTGAACTGTAAATATTTTTAAATAACAAGAAGAGGCATAAATTTAAGAGAAGCGATCCTGTACTTTCCGAAATCCAGCACTAGAGGTCTGCATGTCTAGAATGGATAAGACGCTTAGTTTTAACTCTAGTTTTGAGAACCCTATGTGAAAGGATGAGATTGTGGGTATTGGCATGGGGTTTCTGGTAGGAATTTTGCGAAACTGAGAGGGAAGACCATGATAAACGTTTCAATACAGAGATAGCAGTATGATTTGGGGACATAAATTCACGTAACACTCTGAGTGTCGGATGGTGCACGCTGATAGCTAGGGACAGTGAAGTAGCTATTGACTCACCAAATTCATCCAGTGCCTACTAGAATTCGGTATATAAGTTACCTTGGGTGGAATCTGTCGGAGGAAGCCAACAAAAGTCAGACACACTGACCTTTTTGGTATTTAACTGAGACATATAACATCCCTCAAAAGAGGAACAAAGAAGAAGAGAAAATCAACTGGACAGAAAGGAACAAAGACTAGAGCAACACCAAGCATAACTGGGAACTGAATCATCCATAGTTTGCAGCAGCGAAGTTTAATCCACAAAAGTAAATCCAATACCGTACAGTGGACCACAATCAATGCATGAGCATGGCTGAATCATAATCAGTTAGAACAGTCTGTTATCTATATTCCATTATTGTAAAAGGAGCATGGAACTTGGGGGGAGGCACATGCAAACAAACAGAATCAATATAAAAACACTGCAGAGGCAGGGACAGGTGTATCTCAGTATCATCAACATGCAAAATAAATGATAGATTACATTACAGCTGAAATGATACTGACAATGTCCTATCATTGCCGATTGTCTGGCAACCCTACCTAAACCGAAGTTTTGCATGAAAAGATTCAGAAATGTAATTGTAATGTCGTATGTATAAATACTATGTTTATGTTTATTAATAATTACACTGTGCACTAAATTTGATATAATGTTCTTCTCCATATAATGGATCAATTACTGAGTTTAATATCAACAAGACATGAGAATGACGAAAATCAGGTCTATCAACCTAAAAAAACAATGGAACCCAGTAAAGAAAAGCAATTGAATAAGATATACCTGTGTATGATCTAAGCTAATCTGTCGATACATATCATAATAATAAAGTCAAAGTAACTTGTCTTGACCGTAGTAAGACTACTGTGTCCATCCAATCCATCATATGCAAGCGTGGGCGGTCATCTTGCCCATGTCTCATCAAGTGGGCCATGGTTGGGTTTGTACTTTACGCCCACACCATCTTCAGCACTCATGCGCTGAAACTCCTGGCGAAGAGTACTTGGTGAAGCCCCACTTCTGGAGGCGACAATCTTCTGTCTGCCTGGATACTTGAACTTGCAAATCATGGATGGGTCAGGCGGAAGATGTCCTCAGACAGGTCTGCAGTCTTACCAGTATCAACCCCGGCAAGGAATGGGTGCAGGTGCCTCCAGCTTTTAAGTGCACTTTCTCCTGCATTATCACACTCGACAGACGGTGCAGAGAGCAGAACCCTGCCACTGTCAATGCAGAGGTTAACGCGCTCATCTATAAACACTCAGATAGCCCCGAAGTGCTCATCTATACAGATGGATCTGTTGTAAAGCAGCAGAGAAGTGCGTGGGCATTTACAGCCTGTTCAGCGGGCCGGACCGTTCAAGAATCCAGTGGTGCCCACTCTATGACCACGTGCAGCATGACGATGGAGGTGATGGCAGTTACACAGGCTTTCATATGGCTGGAATCACAGCATTATATCAACGTGTGTGTACTAAGTGATTCAATGAGCATGATTCAGAAGGTCGAAGCTGGATATGTACGTAGACAGTTGACTGAGTCGCTGCGGAAGTCTGTTGTCCGTAAGGTCACCTTCATCTTCGTCCCAGGACATGCGGGAGTAGAGGGAAATGAACGAGCTGATAAACTGGCTGGCTCCGCACCACCTGTAGATGGCCAGCCCATGGATCGTGCCGATGTTATTAACGTCCTCAAAGATATGGCGAGAACAGAGGATTGTGATGTCAGTGATTCCACATCGTTGTCCAGGATGAAAGACTTGGGAGTAAGAATTGGCACGGCCAGACACGAGAGGTACATCGGGAAAACGAGGCGCCTTGTCAACCAACACAGAACTGGCACTATTAGCCACCGGACGCTGATGCATATGCTGGGGGGAGGATCTGAGCACCTACAGAATGTCCGGAGTGCAATGAAGATACCCCTACTGATAACTTGAACTTGGCACCACGCAGAGCCTCGATGACAGCAGCTTCCTGGTTCTCCCGGGCACGCACTGATATGATTGGTTGTCCAATGTGCACACGTGCAACAGTTCCTTGGGGTTTTCCAAAAGCTCCTTTCATACCTGTCTAGTAAGCCTAGTATCACATCAGTATCAGCTCCAGCACACTACATCTTGTTGATGCGGTTGATGTGGACGGGGTGCAACAGAACTCGTAAGTGGAAAGCATCTTTTCCGCCGTTCTTCACCAGGTATTTGACTATTTGTGTGCACAAATACGACCAGCTTCCAGGGCTTCGGATGACAGTTGCTCATAGTTACTCATCAGTCATCAGAGATCATGTGCACAACACAGTGGGAACTCATCAACTCTGGCTTTCTTGCGGCCCTAATCAAAGATCCTGATCTTTGGGTCAGGGAAACCACGACAAAAGCGAGACTTTGGATATGGCTTGTTCTTGCAGTAGCTCTATAGCATCGTGCTGGACGGCGAACCATTTTTGATAGGTTGTTTCACCGACCACGAACAGTATTATTAGCCCTATGATGGCTGATCAAGAACGTCCGGTTATTACAACCAGGCAGTCGGGCCACACTCAGCCCTGATTTTCATGAAATCAACACCAAATCTATAATCCAGTATCCATAATTCAGTAGCATGTTCTTTGCAGAACCTCGCTCCCATAACAATCTTCCGGAAAACTTCTTGTCTTGGTCATAAGCAAGATGTCCCGCGTCCGATACACCCATCCGGAGATCATCCGCCACATCCTGTCTCGACCATGCCACGTGGCCAAGCCACCCAGGTATTTACTTCTAGGTCTTCCCCTTGGTCTGTTCCCTTCGATCTTACCAGTTGTCACCAAGTTCTCCAAGTCATTTCTTCTCATAACATGCCCAAAAAGATTTGATTGCCTATGCCTAATGTCTCTAATCAGATAACCATCTTCATTCGTTTCTTGAAGGACTTGTTCATTGGTTTTTCTGTCTGTCCATCAGCTAATGTTAGTAAAAATTCTAATAATAATTAATTAACATTAACACTGAAAAGATCTAATACATCTTTATATCTAACAGTCGTCACAGGCACCGCACGAGCAGTCGTTTATAAGCTCAATAGCCTTTGCTACTGCGGCGTGCTGGCTAGTTAATTTTGTTCCTGTGATCGCCTCCATTTTCTATTTCAGATTTCTAAGTTCTTGTGTTGTGTCGTTCTCATAGTTTTTGTGATTGGCTGCAAATCCAGGCATTCCTACTCTTAGATGTTGCCTCGTTGCATTTGCGGCACCAGACTCCGATTCTATATCGTTAAGGCACGCGCAATTTACTATCATCTCAATAGTCTTTCTTATTAAGAACGGCCGGTTGAGTTCTACTTCTTTTATCCTCTCCTGAACGGTCGTTTCAAGAAGTCGGCACTCTTCTGATTGACGGGTCTAAATAGTTCCGCAGTGAATAAGTTAAGGGTTAGGGTTAGTGTTAAACTAACACTGACCCTAACCCATAACCCTAACTTATTCACTGCGGAACTATTTAGACCCGTCAATCGGAAGAGTGCCAAGAAGTCTAAGGTTTTTTGTGAGTTTTTTCTTAGAATCGTCACCATCAGCGTCTTGACTTCCTTGTGGTACCATGTCATCACTCCGTGCTTCCATTTTATGTAGCACGCTGTAAACATAAAGGATTATCACTGTGCGTGTGTGTGTTTGTGAATATATATAATATATATATATATATATATATATATATATATTATATATATTAATATATGTGTGTGTGTGTGTGTGTGTGTGTGTGTGTGTCTGGTCTGTCTGTCTGTGTGTATATATCTGTCTGTCTGTCAGACAGATATATACAGACAAACAGACATATGTATGACTGTGTGTGTGCGCGTGCGTGCGTGTCTGTGTGTCTGATTGCATCTGATGTATGTATATGCATCTATATAGATATAATACTAGAAGGCCCCGGTTAACGTCGGGGTTATGTTACTGGAAAACGCGACTTTAAATGAAACGACGTATAGCGAAACACTATAAAGGTGTATACACAGATGACGACGTTATGGCGGAACGCAGCGACGTAAAGTGAAGTTATGTCACATTGTGACAACGACGTTATAGCGGAACGTAGCGATGTAAAGTGAAGTTATGTCACATTGTGACAACGGCGTTATAGCGAAACGACGATAGCGAAGCGACGTATAGTGGGCCCTACCAGTATGTCCTTGTTCGTATGTTATGTCTGTGCGCGCTGTTTATTTGTATACGTCTGTTTATATGTATGTATATATGTTGTATACATTATATATAACAATAAGAAAGAGACAACTTTCTGTGATAATGTGACAGAGCGCTTATGGGAATGTCCCGAATGCTGTGATGTTGGTTCCTAAATCAATCAATCAATCAATCAATCAATCAAGCATTCACCAGAAAAACAAAAAAACAAAAAAACTTTATAGGGTAGATCAGGCAAATAGCAGAAGGGCCTACTTTGTACAAATTGTGAATGATCAATGCAAAATTATTTCAAGGGTAGATAATTAAAAAGTAAATCTTCCTGTCATTTCAACAATTATAGCCCTTGACGTTCTTGTCGATTGAAAGAAACATCTCCCCTTTTATTCTCGTTTATAAACACATATACACGGACCGCCCCCCCCCCCTCTCTCTCTCTCTCTCGCTCTCTCTCTCTCTCTCTCTCTCTCTCTCTCTCTCTCTCTCTCTCTCTCTCTCTCTCTCTCTCTCTCTCTAAGATGACAAATGATTTCTTCATATGCTTGCTTGCTTGTGTTCGTTGGCTTAAGCTCCAACGCTAAGTCCTGTATGTCGGATGAAGACATCCTGTTGTCCAACATCAGTGTGATGTCATACAGGACCTGAGGTTTGCATGAGTATCCGTTGTCCCATGTCTGGCTTATTGGTGTGCAGACTGGTGGTTCCTCGCCGTACAGGCAGACACTCTCTGACTTCGGAGGAATCGGCGATCCTATTGACCTTAGCCAGGACCCCAAAGGGACCTGTTGCCCAGGACGCTCGACGAGGACGCGTCAATAGGTCTTGGCCAGTATATAACCCGGTCCTGGTGCCTTGGAAACACCTCTGCGTCCCATTTCTTCATATGATCATTCGTCCATGACATGTGATGAAGACCACTCCTTCTTTTCTTAATCATGCTCATTCAATAGATCCATATTTTTCAAATTTTGGCGGGTATTTTCTTGAGCATGTTTGGTAGTTTGTTGGTATGAGATTTCTTTCTTTTGCGATCGCTCGCTTTGAACTCAAGCGAAGTCCATCACGCACCTATTTTTTTATGTTTTTTTTTTTTTTTTCGTTGATTAAAGTAAACAAGCAAGCGGGCTACAGCTTCGACCACATCGTCGCTTCCCAGAAGGTGAGATCGTGGTCAAACGCTTGCTGGTTTAATGTAGAAACAAAAAAACAAAGAAACCCAAGAAATAGGTATATTTATTTTGTTTAAGACAATAAAACATAACTGAAAATCAAACATATTTATTAGATAATTTAAAAATGTTTAAAAGTAAGACATCTGATTTTGCTTTGCAGAACTAAGTGCATCAAAATTGATCTCGACTGACGTTCCAAATTATCATCAGTAATTCGTGTTCACACATAGGAGTCTCCGACGCTCCTTGGCGAAGTGGACTCAAGCTCCGAAGATTGTGGGTTCAAATCCGTCCGCGTCCTTCAGTTCACGAGTGCATTTTTTCGGAGACTCCTGAGGGTCGTCGCTGGAGCTACGGACTTCGTGCTGTGTGCGACATTTTCCGCTCTGCGGAAAGAGACTGAGCCATTTCGATGGGCTAATATCTCGGTGCAATGAAGCTGATTAAATTTACCTTACATTTTTACGTATACTTCTTCTTCTTCTTCTTCGTTCATCCGGAGTTTTTTTTCGGATGTGATTGCGTTGTGCCTGTTTACAGCAGAGCTGCGTTCTTGCGCCGTTAGGCCGACACATCCGACTTCTGCGGGCATTTGTTGACCGGGTTAACCTTCCCGGGGGTTTCTTAGGACGTTTGACTCTCACTGTTGTGGTGTTATCCCCCATCCCAGCTGGTCCATATAGAACAGCCAAAGATCCTGGTCAGCCCTTAAGGGAAGGCAGGGGCAGACCATGGGCATTCCCCGCCATCCAAGGAGGCTTCCATAATTGCAGAGCCGATACATAGCGCTCTGGTACTGGGCTCACCCAAGGAATCGTCACGTCCTGCACATGGCTGCTTAGCCTCACTTCCGTATATTGGGCCTTCCGTTCACCATAGGCTGTTCTTCCGGAAACCAGAAGTATGCAGTCTGCAGATGACATCCACACAGTGAGCTTTCGATTCGGACTTTCCATGTAATGGATTTGCTATCCAAGCAATATTCCATTTCGTGCCACTAGGACACTTTTCCACCTTTTATGAAGTCCACACAGTGGGCTTTAGATACGGACTTTCCACGTAATGGATTTGCTATCCAAGCAATATTCCATTTCATGCCACTAGGACACTTTTCCACCTTTTATGAAGCCCACACAATGGGCTTTTGATTCGGACTTTCCACGTAACTGGATTTGCTATCCAAGCAATATTCCATTTCATGCCTCTGGGTCTTCATGCACCTTTAAATGTCAACCTGTATGTAGTTAAAGTAAGCTGCGGTCAACTTGAGCTTGTTGATATCTCCATAGAGCTTGTCCTCAAATGAAGCAGGTGTGGGCCAAAATATCTTTCTCTGTTCTGCATACGTTGGGCAATCCTGCAGCAAATGTTTTGCTGTCATTTTTCCAGTTCTACAATTACATTCATCGGTATCTCCTATCTTTAGTTTATTGAACAAGTGGTATTTCAGCCTGTTATGTCCTGTGCGGAGTCTGAAGATTGCTACTTGTTCTCTTCGGTCGAGTTTGTAATATGCATCATCCTTCTGATGGCCTGGATGCTCAGATTCCCATTTGGTTCTATAAGTGCTTTTTATCAACCTCTTTGCCTCATTATAGGTTATGTCTATGTCAGGCTGTGGTAGTCGTCCGCCCTCTTTTGCCAGTCTGTCAGCCTCTTCGTTTCCAGGTATACTGCAATGTGATGGGATCCACTGTATTACAACTTTTTTGGATTTCTGGCATAGACCATGGAGTGCTGCTCTTAGGTCAGTTAGTTCTGTGCTGTTATTGCTCTTGAGTATTGAGACAGCTGACTTTGCATCTGTGAAGATAGCTATTTGCTTCTCTTTATTTTCCTCCATCAGGAGCATTTCTGCTGCAGTTTTCAAAGCCTCTACCTCCGCTTTGAAGTTACTTGAAAATTTTCCAGTTGCCATTGAATGTGTTTTTTTCACTCCATTTTTTAAATTTAGGAGAATTCCTCCTCCTCCATTCTCTATTGAATTTTTGGCTGATCCATCTGTATATGCATGGGTCCAATTCCTGCTTGGGTAATGTTCTTTTATGTAGTTTAGGGTTATTTCTCTTCTTTCGGTTTCATGCTGAGTGTTCTTTTTCTCAATACCAGGAATGTTTTCTATCATCTCAGGCAGTTGCTGCTGTCTCCAAGCTGGGAACTTGTGTGCATTGTGTATGGGCTTGACTGTTGATATGTTAAGTATAGGATCTGCCCTAATCCTTCGTTTTGCAGTTTCTACAAAGTTGCTACGCTTCAGTCTTCCCTTTCCAAAACCATTAAATCTGTTGTACATAGGGTGGTCTGTCAATCTTCTAAATTTTTCTGCTTGTTGCTGGGCTCTGCTATCTCTTCTATCCTGCATTGGTTGTAAACAAGTGATCTTTTCTAGTTCATTAATAGGCGTTGTCTTCAGGCTTCCAGTTATGATTCGCATTCCTTGGTTTTGGACTCTACTTATTTTGTTAAAGTTTGACTTAGCTGCTGTTGCCCAAGCTGCAATGCCATATTCCAGTACTGGCCTCACCCGTCCAGTATATAACTTCTTGAGAACTTTCTCATCTGCTCCCCACGTTGTACCAGCAAGCTTTTTCATGATTGCCATTCTCTGCCTTGCTCTTGTTCGATTTTTCTCAACCTGTGTCTTCCATGTCAGGCGACGATCAAAGGTGACTCCTAGATAGTTTGGATTTTCTTCATGGCGCAATATTTTTCCATTCAATACCAGCTTAGGTTGCTGAGTTTTATTTGAGAGGGAGAACACTGTGCATGTTGTTTTCTCCTCACTTATCTTCACTAGCCATGATTTTGACCAGTCCTCTAGCGCTAATAAGGCTTGCTGTATTCTGCTGTTAGCTGTACTAATATATTCTTCAGATGTCCATATGGCTAGGTCATCTGCAAAGGAGGATGTGTGTACTCTGGCTGGAAAATTGTCTGTGATGTCATTTATATATGCTAGGAATAATGTTGGTGAAAGAACTCCTCCTTGGGGGACACCTTGCTCCAGCAGCATCATTTTGCTTGTTTGTCCTTGTACTTTTGTCCTGGCAGTTCTGTTCTCAAGGTAGTGGCTGATCCATTTATACATTTTTCCACAAACATGCATGTTTTGCAGTTTTACTTTCAGTCCTTCCTTCCATACTTTATCAAATGCTTTTTCTAAATCTATCCAGACTGCTAGTGTGTGCTTTTTCTCTTGGAAGGCATCCTCTATTTCCTGAGCTATATAGGTTATTTGATCTTCAGTGGATCTGTATTTTCTGAATCCTGCTTGGTGTGGTGTTAAGAGTTTGTTTTCTTCCAGATGCCATGTTAGCCTGCCATTGATAATGCGTTCCATTAATTTTCCTACACAGCTAAGTAGACTGATAGGTCGATAGCCATTTGGTTCTTCCAGGTCTTTTCCTTTCTTTGGGACTGGTATTAGTATAGCTTCCTTCCATGCCTGTGGGACTATTCCTCTCTTCCAGCTGTTATTTAGGACTGCTAGTAGTTTCTTCTTTGCCTTGGTGCCTAGTCCTATTAGCATTTCATTTGTGATTCCATCCTTTCCTGGTGATTTCTTCTTTTTTAGGGTATTCATTGCCTGTTCCATTTCTTCCATTGTTAGATTTGCCATCATATATTCTGCTGCTGTCTCTTTATTTCTATGATGTATCTGTTTGTCTTTGATTGCTTTCTTCTGTTCGGTTGTAATATCAATGTGGTTTGCATTTGCATAGTGTTCCATTAGTGCATTTGCAGCCTTTTTGCCTGTAAGCAAGGCATTTCCTTGTTTAATTGTTATTTGTTTGTTTCTAGGTCCTTCATTGTTCATGGCTTTCACTAGTTTCCATAGTTTGTTTCCATCCCTGTCAAAATTCAGGTTTTCTGTTTTTTCCCTCCAACAATCTCTTGTTGTTTGATTTACTGTTCTTTTATATTTTGCTGAGATGGCTTTGAGAGAGATGTTTGCTTCAATTGTTTGTTCTCTCTCTGCTGTCTTCCTGGCATCTTCAACTTTGTCCTCCAAACTTTGTAGTTCTTCAGTCCAGTATGGTTTGTAATTTTTCCTCGCTCCTCTTGGAATGGACTCAGTGGCTGCCTGTATTATCGCTCTGTTTAGACTTTCCACCATTTGCTTTATGTTGCCATATCGTGTATTTATGTTTTCACAATATTTGTCTGTTAGTATGGCAAATCTGTCCCAATCTGCTCGTTTGTAATTCCAGCGGGGCAAGGGCTTTTGCTCCTGTGGAACATACTCCATATTCATTTCAAGCTTGATTGGTCTGTGGTCACTACCTGCTAATTGGTCCAGCACATGGCGATCGATTTTGTGGAGGATGTCTCCTGTGCAGAAAGCTAAGTCTGGAGTAGAAGTGGTAAGCCATCTTCTGGAGTAGAAGCTCGGTGTGTCATCCGCTTTGTTGAGTAGATGGAGATTTGAGTCTATTTCCCAGTCCTCCAATTCATCTCCTCTTTTGTCAGTATCTGGGTATCCCCATCTTTCTGAACGGCTATTAAAGTCTCCGACAATAATGCAGTTTGTGTCAGTTATTTTCATGTTTGAGAGTGTAAGATCCTTATCTGCTGGGCTATACAGATTGTAGATTCTTATTTTCACGTCCTTTATCATTATATCAACACCTATAATTTCCGTTTGGTTGTTAGAGATCACAGATACTTCGCTGCAAGGTATTGTATTTCGTGTAAGTATTAGAACTCCTCCTTTGTGTCCTTCGCGGTCGAAACGTGTGGCCTGATATCCTCTGACTGAGAATTTGTGATTGGCGTTGAGGTGTGTCTCTTGAATGCATGCCACATCTATTCTATCTTTATGAAGACGCTGTGTTAGGGAGTCTTTCTTCTTGTAAACTCCTTCGGCATTCCACTGTAGTATGTTGAGTGTCCGGGGTATTTGGTCAATAGCTCTTAACCTACTCCTCTGTGCCTTGACTCCACAGCACAGGGGAAGGTGACCACCAGTAGTCATGGGTGGACCCCCTCGAGGCAGGGGGCCCGGCACTATCACCGCCTGATGGGACTTCACGGGATTAGCACCATATCGATTAATTTTGATTTGTGACATCATGAATTAAGTTACGTTGCACTGCTTTGTCAAGCCTGTGGCTCAGTACATCCGATTTCGACAAGCATTTATTCGGGATGCTTTCCCTAGCCTTTGACTGTCCCCAGTCTACCTACAAGGCAGCAGGTTTCACGTTGCACTGCTTTGTCAAGCCTGTGGCTCAGTGCATCCGATTTCGACAAGCATGTATTTGGGGTGCTTTCCCTAGCCTTTGACTGTCCCCAGTCTACCTACAAGGCAGCAGGTTTGTGTGTCTCTTCGTCTGGTCCCTCTCCCTTGACCTGTCCGACATGGGTGGCCCTACCAGTAGCTGTGCTACCGTCGGCATAGCTCTTGGGGTCATTGGGACGCACAAGCCCCTCTACCTCGTCACGGTGGACACACAGCAGAGGGGATTTTTACGTATACTGTATAGGGGTGTTGGATTTGTAGATATGAAATATGAAAAGGGGGGAATAACGTTCTGAAAATACGGTGAAAAGGGGGGGGGGGGGGCACGGGCCAAATTTTTGATAGGAAGGGGGGGGATGACGTTCTGAAATTATGGTGAAGGGGGGCACGGGTAAAAAAAGGTTGAGAACCACTGGGATAGAAGGTACATGTCAAAGTTGTGTTCGCTATTTTCCTGCGCTGTTCACGTAAGTCTTTGGACAACTTTCAAAACTGAGTACGGAAATTGAACGAGAAACGAACGAAGCGGAGTGAAAACGCTATACAAATATACCCGTTAAAGTTAACCAAAGCTGTCTCACTTGTTTATCCCCAGACGTGAAAGATTCTTCTTCGGGATGTGTGTTTGGGATTTCCCTGCATCCCAGACCTGACCAAAATTGTAAAACAAATCACAATCCCATAAAGCTTCATTATTTAAGACGCGTTTTAGAAAGATTATCACTTGACGTGATGAATTCTTTGATCGATGTTTGTCATCGGTGCCTCTGATGTATTTGATAATAAATAGTGCTTCCCGGATTTGTCTTTGGCATTGCTTGAACGGATCAGATGGCGATTAGGGTTTTAAGCCCATCCTTTAGAAAACAATATCTGAGTTTGAATGATCCGCAGAGAGAAGGTTTATTTTGGCAAACTTCAAATAACATAATAAATTTCGTGGTCTTCTTTTCTGTGTTGAATCTTGAAGGTGATTTGTTAAAGGAATTTTAATATCATCATCGCCACTACCACCACCAACACCACTACCACAATCACAGCCATGACCACCACCACCACAACCATGACCACTTCTACTACTACTACTACTACTACTACCACCACTACCATACCACCACCGCCGCCATCACCATCACCACCACCACCATCACTACTACCACCACCACACCATCATAACCACCACTATCATTACTACCACTACCAACACCACTAATATCACCACCACCACTACCATAACCACCACCACCATCAACACCACCACACTATCATAACCACCACCATCATTACTACCACTACCAACACCGCCACGATCACCACCACCACTACCATCACCATCAAATACCACAACCACCAAAACCAGCACCACCATCACCCCCACCACCA
>JACEFZ010028111.1:520000-701017 GCA_014155875.1 Cepaea nemoralis
TGGTAGTATGTAACATCCTAAACCAGGTTTCCCCAACTTTCTTCGTTGTTACCTTATTTCATGACAATTATCATGACGACAACACACAACAGAACTCGCGCAATACAAAATTATACAAACAGCAACAAAAATACTCTTTCAGCGATCAACAATCACCTGAGGCCACATATCTTACAATACACCGGTACGATAATAGCGTACTAAATACAAAACATGCCCTTAGTGACCGATTTCATCACTTGAAACGCCGTTAGCTCTAGAGTGGATGGCTGAGCTAATCCGGCTTTAAGTTTTGTATATTGTGTGCGGTGCTGTAAAACACGGCTGAAGTATTTGAATGATATTATCATTGATCATATCTAGGGGGAGAACTATACACTACTGCTTATGTATGGTAGCTTTCAATAGAGAAATGGTTTGCTAGAAAGTACATTTCTCTCTCTCTCTCTCTCTCTCTCTCTCTCTCTCTCTCTCTCTCTCTCTCTCTCTCTCTGTCTGTCTGCTTTTCTCTGTCTGCCTCCCTCCCTCTCTCCCTCGCTGTCTGTCTGTATGTCCGTCCGTCAGTCTGTCTGTCTGTATGTCCGTCCGTCCGTCCGTCAGTCTGTCTGTATGTCCGTCCGTCCGTCCGTCAGTCTGTCTGTCTGTATGTCCGTCCGTCCGTCAGTCTGTCTGTCTGTATGTCCGTCCGTCCGTCAGTCTGTCTGTCTGTCTGTATGTCCGTCCGTCCGTCAGTCTGTCTGTCAGCCAGTACGAGTATTTTCATATAGCGTTTTTAACGTTGTTGTATATGTTTGTTCTTTATGTGCCGTTGAAGGCTTTAGCCGCGAAGTCCATGTTGTCTCTTGTCTTCGTGTTCTAGTCATGCATATTAATTCTAATACTCGTTGTTGTTGATCCACTCATACACTTTTCACATGGGGTAGTGAGGAGCATTATGTGTGATATTCACTGGCACAGGAACGGAGCATAATAGGGCGACCCCTTACCGTGAAGTTGGAACCGCGATTAACACTCATTCCATTGGAATTATGAAATGGCTGAATCGATTACAAATATTTTGCATATCCTTTACAGGACATCGCTGTCAACATCAGCATCTTTCAGCTGATTGTTGATTTCTTGGCAAGGTTACGATTTGCCATTGCTTTTTGAGCGGTCGGCTCATTTATCCCGAAAGTCATCAGCGCGGGTAGAACCGCTTCCAATTCTCGCGTGCTGCGAGACCCTGCGTGGATAAACGGGATTACGGAGAAAGTAGTGTAACCCTCGGCCAGAGAGACCGGCCTGAATCGATTAGTCAACCTTTTAAAGGCTCTGTAAGGAAATGAACATTTGTTTTTATTTCCGTGGCGTGTTTAGACAGTTGTGGGTGGGTTGCTGTGCTTGTAGAGGCTGAGGGGAAGGAAATGTATGCGCTTGCACTTAAATTTCCGGTGCACTGACAGCGGGATTTGTTCCTCACCCCTTCACCAGTCAGTTGGACTACAGCGTTGTCTTCTTGTTCAGAAAGTAATGGCAAACTACTTAACGTATAATTAATTGCCTAGAAAATCAACATGCGGTTGGGGTTGATAGCAAAGTCCTGCAAAGGACATGGAGCATTTAGAGCTGTGTCAGTTAATACATAAATAAGACTGTCTGTTCCACGGGTCAGTTAATACATAAATAAGACTGTCTGTTCCACTTGTCACGCGGGGCAGTGAAGAGCATTTTGCAAGATATGCAACATTTAGAGCTGTTTCAGTTAATAGTTAATACATAAATAAGGTGCCCGTGCGGGCTGTTGGTTTGCCGAGACTCCAGTCTGTTCCACTTTCCACATGGAGCATTCAAGAGCAATTTGTGTGATATTCACTGGCACAGGAACGAAGCATAATGGAACGACCGTTGACCGTGAAGTTGGAATCGAGACTAACATATAAATAGTCTGGAAACAGTTTCCTGCCTTCTCCTTCTGTACAATTGAGTCCATTACCCCATATGGACAATAATCACCTTCGGATTAATACGACTGTGAGGGTAAAAACCATAGGCAGCCGCTTTGGTAGCTGACTAGTCACAGGACTATCATTCTGAGCCTGCGATGGACCCTACTATAACTTCTCCTTGAGGTTGAACAGGGTAGGGGTAATGGTGAAATCGAATGGAAAAAAATTAATTCCTGCCTTGAATCTGGGATATTATAGCGCCAGCATAATCTGTAGGCCTGAGAACCAGGAGGCACTGGTGGCCAATCTGTCCCCTCATTTTAGCGAGCGACGAGCCTGGACGCCAAACCCGCACTCGACCGTGCCCATAAGCTTTGTAAGTAATTCCAGTGAAGAGACAACAAATCGGGTACAATCCAATCTTAAATATAGTGTATTTTTAATGCTTGCTTGTGTTCGCTGGCTGTGATCTCCAGCGCGAAGTTCTGTATGTCGGATAAAGACATCCTGTTGTCCAACATCTGTGTGATGTCATACAAGACTGAGGTTTGCGTGATTATCCGCTGTCCCATGGCTTATTTATTGGTGTGCAGACTGGTGGTTCCTCGCCGTACAGGCAGACACTCTCCGACTTCGGAGGAATCAACGATCCTACTGACTTTAGCAGGGACCCCAAAGGGACCTGTTGCCCAGGACGCTCGACGAGGACGCTTCAGTAGGTCCTGGCCAGTATGGAACCCGGCCCTGGTGCCTTGGAAACACCTCTCGGACAACTGCTGTACATGTCACCGTGTCAGGTAGGTGGTTTGGTTGATTTGTTGTGTTTATTACTTTGAAACGCTATTACAAATAATACAATAGTAATGTGTTAAAGTGTCTCAACTATCGGCATGTAAAAAACGCCGTTTACATGCCGATAGTTGAGACACTTTAACACATTTTAATGTGTCAAACAGTCGTATAATTGTGAATATTGAGTATTGAGTTGTTGGGACAGACATTTGGAAACGTTCAGTATGGAATAACTTCATCTGAACTGTTTATTTAGTTTAACCCTGATTATAAACCTGAAATACTGTTTATTACTATGTGTAAATGCTTCAACATTGACTTCTCATTCAGAAAACAGTGGCTAACTACTGAACGTAAAATTGTCAAGTGAATCACAAACAGCCAGTAGGGGCCTGTTAGTGATTGCGACTTTCTCTACACAATGTGAATTATTTTTAACGCCCTTAAAGTTTTGAAACCAAGAGAAATGATACTGGACATATTGAACCGAAGCGTCTAGAAATATCAATAGAACACCAAAGATCGAGATCTGTAGAGAGACATGAACGCCTGCTACAGCTGGCGGGGCACATACCGATGATGCTAGTTTTGACAGGAATGGAAACAATTCACCCGTCATCTTTTACGGTAAGTTAAAACCATAAAGAAAAATGTTAGACCAAACCACACGTTCTTTGAGAACGCATGTTTTTCTTGCAGTCGAAGGGTTCAACTATAATTCGAAGGGTTCAACTATGATTCGGATTGGCTCTCAGTTGAGTTGAGCTAAGAACTGACATCACTGCACTCAGGACATTCCCAGCTCAATCCTCTCGTTTAACAGCCAGCGAAGAGTCACACTACTAATCCTTCCAACTGCTATCCAACCGAAAGCTCTCCCAGTCCTCCCTCTCAGCCCTGAGATTCCACTAGAACCCCTGCCAACCCCCACCCCCCTCCACACACAATCTCATCCTTTCCACACAAGGGCTCTCAATCTGTTCCTCCACCTAGTCCCACAGGCGCACGACCACCTCTACCCTGTCCATAAGCAATCTACCACCAAGAGGTGCACTCCCTGCCAGCATATCAATTCCCCACACACTCCCACATGACCAGGGCAAAACATCCATACAATTCGCACAATCTGTGACCTCTGAAGCGAGGTGAGCCACTCCACATGAAACATTCCCCTCTCCACTCAAACTATGGTTTCTAGACGTCCGGCAAAAAGAGGACATGTCCTCCTTCTTAGCCTAATATTCTCCGCCCGGCAGGCAAAGCTAAAACCTTTAAAATGTCCAGCTTTCCTTACATTTTATGTTATAATTTGTTATGTATTGTTGTCACAACTTACAGTGTATCTGCACTCTATCGCATGTTTACATTGTTAAAATGTATAAAGTCTATGCATTTCTGGGAACTAGTCGATTATAGTAATTCTAACTGTTATCTGTATCTGGCTCATTACTCTTTTTGATATTTACTTTTACTTTAAAAAAAAAAATTAAAACCCATTGCTTAATAATATTTATCTAATTTTCCCATTTATACCAAATGTGAAACACCAATTATTTGTATAATTTGAATCTAACTGTTGCTCTGTTCAGCAACACTAATAATCTAGTTTATTATTTGGTTGTTTCGGGATTTGAAATTTAACTATTGAGCACAACCCACTACTGGCAACGCCGATCGCATTCCGGCACGAACCTAAGGCCTATCCACGTCATGGAAGCACTATACTCGAGTTTCGCCCTCGTTTGAGCTCGTCAGTAGTGCATATCCCTGACCGGATCCGGAAACAAGCCCCGGATCACGCGTGTGAAGCGGGTGTGTAACCACGCAGCACACACTGGACACGCCAAATTATCACACCGGAATACCACAACGCTGCCCATCGTAGGCTATGCTCAAGATTGCCCAATCACCGCGACTGACATCCGTCAATCGATGTGGACCCGAACGATCAGGACTTCTCACTGGCAAGGAACACCAGGCCTCCTAAATCCAGTGAGCAACGATAAAATTGATTATTTGGTTGTTTCGGGATTTGAAATTTAACTATTGAGCACAACCCACTACTGGCAACGCCGATCGCATTCCGGCACGAACCTAAGGCCTATAGACTAATAATCTAGCTCTATGCTGTAGTCTCTATAGTCAAAATGTTAGTAATTTCCGGTAGCAAAGACGCAAATTAAAATTGTTTTTTTAATTTGTAATTTTTACCGTCTATGTTTATGAAAATGTCTTCTACAAAGAGAAAATGTGATTGTTAACGAGGATCTTCTAGGAAAAGTTGGCTCCTCCAAGAAATATATTGTGTAATTAATAAAGATTATAAGGTAATAATTGTACAATTGGCTTTTTAAATAATGTTTTGTTAGCATTTTGAAAAAGGCCTCTATTGAATTTATATTTATCATGATTGTTTTTTGGTCGATTCACTAAGAGTAAGATACACTTATTGGCAGCTATTGTAATAAAACTGTACTGGTTGTGTGTTGAATCTGGAACGATTCAAATGAAACATTCAATATGTCCTCCTTTGTCCCCTTTTTTGTCTTATCATGTCCTCCTTTTGGTGCCCACTTGGTACTTTTGCCTTAATTCACCCCAAACAAACAGGCATCCCTTACAGAGCCTCATTTGCATCAGTCCGTCCTATCGTCGCCAGTGAGGGCCCTATGGGCCCAAACACTTACAAAAACATCCGTCGATCGGTCCAGCAGTCTACCGAACACTGAACCGGAAGTGATTGCCGGACCGATGCAAATGAGGCTCTGTAAGGGATTGCTAATTTGTTTGGGGTGAATTAAGGCAAAAGTACCGCCCACTTATCTGGCAACTCTAATAAGCATACTCCTTGAGCCCGAAATGAATACAATGTGTGTTGCAATGGTCTCCCTCCAACCAACTGGAATGCCTGCTGCAACCTCCCCCTCCCCATTCCACGCTGGCGGCCGCAGCCTCTCACTGCCAATATCCCTTTTCAAGAATCGTCCATTAGCCTTGGCAACGAAACTCGAACAACTCTGTCCGCCTCTCATTGTCACGCTGGTGTGATCACATCTTCCCACAAGTGAGTACATGAAAAATTAGAGGGTTAACAGGAATATGTCTGCATGGCCGCACACGTCCAACATTACCATCGTTAAACTTCTGGTGTGCTGATGCAGTATTGACTTATACTACAGTAGAGCTGATTCCACGACTCTTGTGATCGTCGTATGAGATGGCAAAACATGACTGCCCATGCTTGTCGGCATGGCACATGATAATGACGTCATTGGCACCTTGCCGTCTCGACAGACGATAGGTTGTGCTTCAAAAAGGTATAATAATTACTAGTACTACTCATGGCTGTAGTGCATGTGACTGATAAGGCCAATTCGCCCTGTAAATGTTCGTCCACAGTGGTTGCATGTGAACACATAATGACGAAAGCCTTTGCTTAACTACTCAACACATTTTAGAATTCTTTCTCTATATTGTTGACTTTCAATTATTCATTATTTACCTGCCTATAGTGTCAATCTCACTAAATTTTATTGAAGTTTTCACAAGTGTCATGCTTCTGCTGGTGAGATTGCCATATATATTGTATGAAATATGTAAAGTAATACACTACTATTTCTGTTATTATCCTTTAACTTGTCCTGAATGTCTATCATGGGGATTGATTTTGTTTGATAGAATTGTCTCCAATAGTCTTCATTTGCCTGTAAAAACAACTCTTAAACTTCATTTCCCATGACCTTGTATACTTCAAAATTATACTGTGTTGTAAATTTTAGTTTTCTTTCGGTCTTGTTTTGCAGTGCAAGTCTATGTCTACCAACGGTACTGGGTTCTTCGACGAAGCTCCTATCCTTTTCTTTGGTAGTCATGATTATTATGTAGCGGCATATAGGATTATGGTGTATGTTTGGCAGCAATACTTAAGAATTTTGTGGGAGATATTTTTCAGTGTGATATTTTTGTGAGAATATCTATCCTCCAATTTGTCTTGAAGAAAAGACAGGTTTTTCACATATTTTATTAAATGTACAATTCCCCTGATTAATTATTATAATGGAAATATGATCAGAGTTCGTACACCTCCAATAATTCATATTTTGCTTATGTCAGATCACTAAGTTAAGAACCACAACCACACAAAAATTATAAAACCCATTCGATAATTAACATCTTTATTCATCAATACTTTAGCAGTTAATTTTAACATGAAACATCAAACAAAGAATTTCAAAATGAGAATGACAATTCATACTGGTGAATATATTTCAATATAACATATTTACTTTTACATTTTTTCAAGATTTCTTGACGAACTGGCACAGTTATACTAGTCTCAGAGGTTGTTGTTGTTTTATGTATGCTCTATTCAGTGTGACAGTCTTTTCCTGACAGCTTGATTGATTGATTGATTTAGGACAGCTTGATTCACTGGTACTTGTTTACTTCTCTCCATGAGCTCCATATTTAGTTTGCTTCTCTCCATGAGCTCCATATTTAGTTTACTTCTCTCCATGAGCTCCATATTTAGTTTACTTCTCTCCATGAGCTCCACATTTAGTTTACTTCTCTCCATGAGCTCCACATTTAGTTTACTTCTCTCCATGAGCTCCACGTTTAGTTTACTTCTCTCCATGAGCTCCATATTTAGAGAACTAAACAAACTCCAGCCAACTAAGAGCTGAGGAAGTCTCTGGAGCTGGGCAGGACAACATTTAAACAACTCTGTGATAGTATAACTAGACAGTCAGATCTCTAGAACTCACAGGGCAAAGGAAACAGGAGACAATAATAAAAATAACAAAGCCTCAAACACTTGGAGATAAGAATTAGAGACAGAGGTGGATAATATTGGCAGGACATGGAGGCAGTGGAAGGAGATGGCAAAAGACAGGGAGGGCCTGGCATTGAGCTGGTTGCGGGCCATTGGTTGAATTGTGAATCCACAGGATGCTTCAGCTGCTTCGTATCCATCAGATGGGCAAAGTCTCTCAACTGGGGGATCAAAGGCAGAAGACCTACCCCATAGACTGACAAACATATATAAATACAATTGACCACACCATACTCTGCTAAGCTTAGAACAGTTATGGCCTATCCATGGTTTGTCCACTCAAAACTAATACTACCGCCAACTGAAATACAGTATAGACAGTAAACATAATCAGGAAGAATACAAATAAATACATAGAGAAATAGTTTGAAAAGGTAAGACAGCTTTGCTAAATGATATTGAGGAGTAATGAAAAGATACAAAATCTGTGTACCAGAAGATACAGAAATTATTAGATATTAGAAAGCATGCAGCAAATATTTGTTTGAAAACAAAGGAAGATAAAAATAATGAACATGAGATGGTGACATAAAGGTGGACAGAGTATATGAAAAGTATCAGAAACAAACACTTGTGAGCAATGTAAAGTATCATCAATACTGAATGCGGAGGTTGAAGATTTTATACACCACTCATGACCAATTTGACAACACTATTTGTTTCCAATTCATATTGTTGTATCCTGCTGCAGCCGCTAACTTTTCTTTACATTCTTTTCAGAAATAGCTGTGCGAATTCCCCTAGCCACTTTATGCAAATATTGTTTTGTTTCTGATTTCCATGTTTCATATTTTCTACTGACTGTCAACATCAAATGAATTTATTGTTGAATTTATCAGCGTAATTTGCATTCCTAAATCATTAGCATATGAAGTTATTTTAGAATTTAGCAGCATAATTTTCTTTTCTAAATCACAAGCATATGAATTCAATACAGAATCTATACTGTAACGTCTCATTCTCAAATTATGCTGACGAGATCTCACTTTGGATATCAGCAGCTGTAATTGGTTGTTATAATCATGTGAACCTACTTTAGATTTCAAGAGTGTAATTTCATGATCAAAATAAGAACTGAATGAATCTAAAGCAAAACAAAAAAGCCCAATCTCGCGATGTATATTCTGAGCATACGTAAACATTGCAGATTTCAAATGTTTAATTTTTTTGAGTAAATAATGCTGATATGAACCTTGTTTATCAATAGCATGAACTGTAGGATTTCTTATGTAAGTACGTCTTGCTAGCTGTGTTGATCTGACTGTTGTGGTAGCAGACATAGCTGCAGAAACGCGAAAACCTCACACTGTTATGCACTCGAGTGTATTTAGGTTGTGACTGTACTTTAGTAAATTTTTTCTCATTGAGTAGCTTTGATTCCTGTCCTAGAATGACAAAACAACGAGCCGCAGAATTTTCAGTCTGTGATTTTAAACTTAAAGCTCGACTAACGCTAATCTTCCCAGATTTTCTTGAAGGCATCTTCTTAATTCTATATGACCTAGTAATAGGAATTGGTATCCCATCTCTAATATAAGGGTTCCTAAATTCCAACAGAGGTTTGGTTGAGATTAGTGCACTTGCAGAAGAGATATTTTGAATACTGTCTCCTGGCATCTCTACTTGACCAGGCAGTGTCTGTGATGGTCTCTATATCCACATCACTGTCATCACCTGTGAACCAAGGAACAGGTTTTAAAACAAAATAATTTAACACTTATAATGAACAATTCTTCAGCTGAAAGCAACAACTATAAATAACATAAAATATAGCACCAAGATCTATGTATTATAGCAGGAAGACAAAGAACAATGTCAACAGAGGTGCTGAAATAGCAACAGGAATAATCCCATTATATCTTTGAATAAAAGTGCCAGGATTTAATTTCTCTGTTAAAGTAATCAAACACAAAATAGAAATAATTTTATTCATTCAGTAGCATGTCCTTTGCAGAACCTCGCTTCCATAACAACGTTCCAGAAAATCTCTCGATCACAAGCAAGATGTTTTGTGTATGAAACACCCATCATGAGATCTTCCACCACATCCTGCACCCACCTTCTCTTTTTCTTTCCTCTTCCTATCTTCCCAGGCATATACCCCTCCATTACTGTTCTCTCCAAACTTCCATGACATTTCAAGTGACCAAAATATTTCAATTTTCTTTGTTTTATCTTCTTTAATAGCCAACCTTCTTCAATATTCAGCTCTTGAAGTATGGATGCATTTTTATTTTCTTTGTCCAAAATATTCTTAGAAACCATCTATAACATTTATATTCAAAGGCATTTACGCTCTCTTCAGCTTGTTTAGTAAGTGTCTAGGTCTCACAGGCGTTTGTTGCAATGGGAAAGATGCATGCTCTTAGAAATCTAAATTTTGTAGTTCTTTTTCTTCTTCTTCGTTCATCCGGAGTTTTTTTTCGGATGTGATTGCGTTGTGCCTGTTTACAGCAGAGCTGCGTTCTTGCGCCGTTAGGCCGACACATCCGACTTCTGCGGGCATTTGTTGACCGGGTTAACCTTCCCGGGGAATTTTGTAGTTCTATCTATCCCACTCCACAATTTATTCAGTTGTTTTAGTCCCTAAAGAGCAATAGATAGTCGTCGTTTAACTTCTTTCATTGTGTCACCATTTGTTGGTAATCAATGACCCAAGATATTCAAAACTTTCCAACACCTCCAATCTTTCCTCATTAACATATATTTCTTTCTCCATAGTAGTTTATTTATAGGCATTATCTTTGTTTTTGTTATGTTAAGATATAATTTGTGATTTTCTCTATTCCTTTGGTTTGAGGTTATTAGGTTTCCTATACCATTCTGTGATGTGGATAGTAATACTGTATCATCAGCATATCAAATCTCTGATATTTCATGACCACCATTATTTAGGGCATCATATTGCTCTCTGGTTATATCATCTCTGACATTTCTCATTCTATCTTCGGCATATAGGTTAAACAAATATGGGGACTGACGGACTCTTTGCTTGATGTCAAACCAATCTGATGTCTCACGATCTATTCTAACCACAGCTTTTTGGTCTAGATAGAGCATTTTTATGAGTTGTACTACATCTGATGGAAAGCCCATATTCCTCATGATTTCCCAAAGTTTCTGATATTGTACACAGTCAAATGCCTTTGAATAATCCACAAAACATGAGAAAAGGTTTACATTAAATTTTCTGCTCTTCTCTATGATTAAACACATGTTGAGTATGTGATCTCTTGTTCCTCTTCCTTGTCTAAATTCACCTTGAACCACGTTAATCTCTTCTTCCATTTTTTTGCAAAGTCTTCCCATTATGATTTTTAATAGAAGTTTACTTTCATGGCTGATCAGGGCAACAGTTTTATAGTTGGTGCATAATTTCAGTTTGCCCTTTTTTGATATTGGAATGAAGATAGTTCTCTTCCAATCTTTTGACCACATACCATATTTCCATGTCTCTCTTCATAATGCGCAATAGATTTGTATGCATTCTTATCTCGCTTTAATTAGTTCAGCTGGTATCTCATTACATCCTGGTGATTTACCATGCTTCAGATTCTTTATTGCCCATGCAATTTCATCTAATGAGAGTTCAGGTTCTGTCTCGGCTGTCATTGGTTCATGTATCTCATGCATACCCTCAGTCATTCATATAACACATTCCACTGCAGTATCCTGTCATCTTTCTAGAATTTGTCTAGATTCTGTTGGTATTTCCCAACTTGTCACAGATAACATTTAATTGAGGTTGAACATTTCTTGTCAATAAGTTCATTTCTGAAATTCAAAAAAATGTTTTCCTGTACTGAATTTGAATAATGAAGACACAAACCATATATAGTACGAATTAAATTATCACGGTAAACAACCGATGTTACTGTACAAACGTGTATATTTAAGCTTGGACAACAAATCTAATTAATTTAATCTACGATGTGTGACATCTGCAATAAGTACCTGACGAGATGCAGCGAAATGTGCCAGGCAATAAATCGTACTGTATATGGTTTGTGTCTTCGTTATTCAACTTCATTTCTGTGAACATTTTGTGAATCTCCTCCATTCTTATGTCATTGCTCTATTTTATTACAAAAATCTTGTATATATTGATTTTTGTCCTTTCTTGTGTTCCTTCTTATCTCTCATGTTAAATATGTATACTTCTTGGTGATATATTTCGTCTTATTTATTGTTGTTGCTTTTAGCTGAAGAAATAAGTTAACAAAGCTGAAATAGCAGAAGGAAATTTGGATACAATAGTTCATTACCTCATAAAATATAAAAGCATAATAGACTTGCAATATTCAGATTTCATAAATACATTAATAACAAGATATTTATTTTAATATTAAAGATACGCACCTTTTATCCCACTATTGCAATTCATTCTTCCCAATATGTATGACCAACTAGCTGTCGATGTATATAAATCCAATCTGCAAATATAAATCTATTAGTTTCATACAACATTTAATTAAAGATATCACTATTTATTATTATTTATACATCAGACTTATTTGTAACTTGTACTGGGAACAAGTGGCATCTATTAGATGCGGAAATTACTATTCGTCGCCTATAGAGATAAAAAGAGAAGTACGGCTGGGATGTGTACTGTCCCCAAGCCTCTCCAACCTATTTCACAGAAAGAATTTTTACACAAGTTGAAATGCTTGGACTTAACATCAATGAAAGAATCATAAACAATCTTAGGTATGCTGACGATACCGTGTTACTAGCAGAAAGTGAGCAAAAGTTACAAGACCTAGTGAAAAAAGTAAACAGGCACAGTGCATAATGTGGCTTAGATATTAACATCCAAAAGACAAAATTTATGATAATTAGCAGTCAAAAGGAAAGGTCATCAATGAACATCACAGTAAACGGGGAGATACTAGACCAAGTAGCAAGTTTCTCCTATCTTGGACATATAATAACAGATGATGGCAGAAGTGAAATAGAAATAAAAAAGAGAATAGGAATGGCCAAAATGCTTTCAACAGCATGAAATCAGTATTAACATCCAGAGAGATTAATAACGCATTAAAAATGAGAATTGTCAAATGCTACGTATATTCAATGCTACTGTATGGCACAGAAGCCTGGACATTGAACAAGCAACTAGAAAGTCACATAGAAGCCCTGGAGATAAAGATATACAGACGAATGTCGTATTTCATGGAAACAAACACAATCAAATGCAGAAGTTATAGAAAAACTGGGAATGAAGAGAGAGTTGTTGAAAGAAATAAAGAGGGGGCAAGTGAAATATTTTGGGCATGTTAAAAGACATGATACTCTTATAAAAACCATACTGGAAGGCAAGGTTGAGGGCAAGTGAGCAAGAAGTAGACAATGATACAAGTGGGAAGATATCAAGAGATGGACATATGCACAGTCAAGGCAAAAGACAGACAGTGTTGGAGATCCATTGCAGCCAACCTTCATTGTGGAGACGGCACCTGATTGATTGATTGATTATTTAGACGTGTAAAGAATATATAATGGAAACAATAAGCTGCCATAAGGATTGATAATGAAGTTGGTCAATATCAGCCTATTAAAAGAGATGTTGCAGCAGAGGATCTGCAACAGCTCATAGATCATTTTGCAGCCACCTGCAGAGACTTTGGGCTCACCATCAGCCTAAATAAAACACAGGTGATGGAACAAGTTGCTGGTGCGCCTCCATCAATCAAAATTTCTAATTATGAACTGAAAGCCGACAGGTATTCCTGGAGAAGAATGTATGAAGGGGACTCATGCTCTTTGAACACAATCTGATCAACAAACTGAGGATAGGAGGCACAGGCATAAAATGCAGTCACTGTGGGACCTGCCTCATCCTACAGATGTGGAAACTGACAAGAGATTGTAACTCTCGCATTGGACCATACAGGCAGCAGCGTCGCTGTCAGGTGCCTCTCCAGTGGCACAACACTATAGTCCTTCAGGATTGAAAGAGGGCCTACTACAAAGAGAGGTGTGACCCAGGGATGTGTAATGTCTCCAGATCCTTTTTTCCTATACAGTGAAAATATATTTAAAAATGTAGAAGACATGAAAGGAATCAACGTTAGAAGATGAAACATCAATAGATGGATGATACAGTATTGATTGCAGACGAGCAGGATCTGCAACATTTAGTAGATTCGGTTACTAAACACTGAACAACTAGGGTTAGAATTAAATTGTAAGTAGACACAGACTATGATCATCACTAGGAAGGAGGAAATACCACATTGTAATATACAAGTAAATGGGAATATTCTTAAACAAGTTAATCGGTACAATTATCTTGGAACAGTCATAACAACTGATGGAAGATGCCTTGAAGACCAATATAAAGATGTCATTTGCAATGAGGAAAATGAGTGTTGAGGTGTTACATAGAACCAGTTCTTTTGTATGAATGTGAAGCTTGGACAATGAGCAAACAGGTTGAAAAACATGTGATGAGTGAGGAAATCTGGTTTCTGAGGAAAATGCAAAGAATACCATGGAAAAACAGAAAAACCAAAGACCAAGTTCTACAAGAAACAAATGAAAATTGTAAACTGATTAGAGAAAATAGATGCAGACAATCTTTTGGTCACATTGTGAGAAAAGAAATAAATTGCAGAACTTAGTGACAACTGGTAAGATCAAGGGGAAGGCAGAGAAGTAAATATCCTGGATGGCTTGGCCACATGGCATGGTCGAGACAGGAACACTGATCTGATCAATGACTCTGGTGATCAGAGTGAGATGGCGAAACATGACCACCCATTATTATCAGCATGGCACATGATGATGATGATCACTATTTACACAGGTAGTTCCAAGAAAGATAAGTAGGGAATTGGTACTACATTCCTAAATGGAAAATGAAAAACAAAATTTCAGCATAACAAACAACTAATCTTTTTTTTTTACAACACAAATGACTGACCTAGTGAAAATCATTGAAATAGTAATTGATAACCCTCCCCAGAAGCTGACAATATTAACTGATTTATAGCCAACGGTCCTTGCGTTAATACATTCAAGGACCTGTAGCAGACCAGTCTCACCAGAGCTATTGCTTGTCTAAACACAAGAGGATGCTCTGTGTGCATTATATGGATGCCTGAACATGAAATTTATAGGAATCAAATTGTGGACAGGAAAGCTAAGAAAAGCATAGTAAATAAGAAAATTCATTTTGTCTAGCAACAAAAATGAATTTATCACAGAAAAATGGACAACAATGTGAGCTAATGTCAAGGAAAGACATATACAAAATAATAAATACTCTAGCAAGAACATGTCAAATTAGAAATAAACTTAACATTCCCTGCAATTAAATATTGCTGAGATTACAACTTGGATGAGTATATTTAATCAACACAGAAGATAGTTGTGATATATGCCAGAAGCACAATAATATACAACACAAATTAATGGAGTGCAAGAAATAGAAACTACAAAGAAACCCACTCACTGAATATTTAACTTCCATCTGCCTATGACAATTAAAAATATATTATAGAAAGACCACCCTCAGAAAATACAAGGAAAGATAAAACAATGTATCTTCTTCTTCTTCTTCAGCGTTCCGAGCCATTGAGGTTCTTTGCTGCAGATACAAGCCACCTCCATTCGTCTCTCTGGTGGACCTGCCAGTCGTTGATTCCAAGTGCTTGTCGGTCTGTATGTATATTATCTCTCCACCGTCTTCTTGGTCTACCTCGGGGTCTATGGTAATTTATTTCCTGAGTGTTAGCGAGTTTTGTTTTAGCCTTCACGATACCAGTGATTAGCTGGGAAAATGTCTTTGTTGCTTCTTCTTTTCCACTCTCCACTTTGTGTATCCCTAATGGGCCCAAAGATGTGCCTTAAGACTTTGTTATCAAAGGTTTGTAACAAGGCTTCGTCTCCTTTAGTTGTACTCCAGGTTTCAGAGCCATACAGCACAACTGGTCTTAAGTGTTTTGTATATTGTGATCTTGGTGTTACGAGATAGCGCATTTAATTTTAGCAGATGTTGTAGTGCGTAGTAAAACAATGTATGAAAATATATTAACTAAAATATTGAATTATATTTACAGTAGTGGATATTTACCAAGTGATATGCTGAAATTTGTAATTATAGCTATACCAAAAAGACCAGGAGCAATTGATTGTGAAGATTTTCATACAATTAACCTCATAAACCTCACTGAGCTTCTACTCTGAATTAGAAGAACAAGAAAGAAAATAAAAATGGAAATCGCAGAAGAACAGTATGGATTTGCGGAAGGAATGGGTACAAACAATGCAATATGTACATTATGGACACTAATAGAAAGGCCAATAGAGACACAGAAAGACACTTATTTGTGCTTCATAGATTACGCTAAGGCATTTGATAAAGTAAAACATGATGAACTGATTAAAATGTTGGAAGATAACATTGATGGGAAAGATCTAAGAATAATAATGAATATTTACTGGAACCATGTAGCAGCAATTAAATGGGAAATAAAGAAGGCAGTTACGAACAGATAAAGCTAGGAGTAAGACAGGGGTGTGTCTTGTCACCGGATCTCTTCTCCCTATATAGTAAAGTAATAATGAGAGAGATCAAAGAGAAGCCAGGAATACTAATTGGAGGTTATAATATAAACAATATACGCACATGACGCAGTATTGGTGGCAGATAATGCAAAAGATCAACAATTGTTGGACAGTGTAGTAACAAAGAGTGCAAAGAAAGGACTCTCCTTAAATATCAAGAAAACAGTAACAATGGTGATTTCAAAGAAAATGGTGACACCAAAATGTGACATAGAAGATGCACAACAGAGATTAAGAGCAGAATAGGGCAAGAAAAAGCTGCATTTCAGAAAATGAAGAGGCAATCTTATGCAATAAGTCACTATCGTTGAATGTAAGAAAGAGAGTGCTGAAATGCTATATAAAACCAGTTTTGCTATAAGGCAGTGAATAGTGCAATGTAAATGAGCAAATTAGGAAGAGCTTAGAGGCAACAGAGATGTGGTTCCTGAGACGAATGTTGCGAATTCCTTGGACTGTCAAAGTAACTAATGACAATTGCCTGAAAGAAGCTAATGCAACTAGAATATATTCAATAAGAAAGAGACAAATAGCTTCCTTTGGTCATGTGACGAGAAGAGAGGCATAAGAGAATATCGTGACAAATGGAAAGATCGAGGGAAGAGAGCCAGAGGCATGGAGGAATATCATCAGCAGAGTTGATCCAGAACACCAAATACCGAGATCTGTGGAGAGCCATGAACGCCTATGCCAGCTGGCAAGGCACTTGATGATGATGACAAGAACAAAAGTGTTTATATAGGTGGTATATATATCATAAAGCAAGATATTAATACTAAAGGCAATTATTTAAAGACTGAAAATATACTCACAGGAATGAATGTGCAAAGAATAATTAAGAATATTATAAATATACAAAAGATCTTCTTAACATCTGGCATCATGAAATGGCAAATGAAAAGCTGAAATCCGTTATGTGAATGAAAAGTATCTTAAACATAAGAAATGTCTCCAAGAACACTGAGCGATATGGGGTTTCCAGCACATTGACCCACTTAATTTAATCATTATATCATAATCAACATGCAGCTGTCAGAGTAGCCTGTGAATCATCAAATTGGTTTGAGGGGCAAAAGGGAATTAACAGGGCTACATGATCTTCTTCATATCGATTCAACATAATTGCAGAAAATGTAATGAGAAATGTCCAAACTGATCAGACCAGAGACAATTTTGATCAATTCGTAATTGGTGGAAAAATAACTCTAGGAACTCGTAGATGGCGCAGTCATGAACAAAAAAAAAAGGAAGATGACCCATCCTCCTCTCAAATAGTGCTAAAGGAGTAGAAGAGTTAATCCCTTTTGTCATGATACACAGTGAAAATAATCTTTTTCTCAACTTAAAACAAAAATAACACCCACTGACAAAACTACATACCAACCAAAGATATTTTTTTTCTAAATGAAGAACTTGAAAATTCAGAGGTGTCGTCAAACTGTGGGTTATTTCATGAAACCTGATTATTATTATTATTTTGTTTGTAAAACCTTACCACCTATTGCTAACATTGAAATGTGTGGATATTTTTCAATGGGACTGAATGCGAAATTGTGTATACACTTCAAAGCATCGCTATGAAGTTGTACACATATGATCGCAGGAAACTGTTTTATACTATTACAAATTCTGAAAAAAGAACAGCGCATGCATTGGGTTTGAGTAAACGGTCATTTCGTTGATGGGTGCAAGAATCTGGAATTAAACCACGCAATAACCAATCGGTAGGTAGAAAGGTTATTGTAGACAGCTTTTACAAAGACATCATAAGGCGAGCTATTATAAAAATGCTTTAAAAAGTCGATTAAAAGTCGACATGGTCAACTTCATTGCACCGGGTTCTATCCCATATGGCTTGGTCTTTTTCCGCAGTGCAGAAAGCATCGCACAAAGCACAAACTCCGCAGCTCTAGCGACGACCCACATAAGTCTCCGAAAAATTTAACTCGTGAACCGAAGGATGCGGCCCGGAATCGAACCCACAACCTTTGGAGCCCGAGTCAAAAGGCTTGACCACTTCACCATGGAGACTCCTAAAATTATAAAAATTTTGGATTTTATATCCAGGATTATAAAAATGCTGGATGCCAAAGAAACAGTGACTGTAAGAAAACTTAGGGTTTGGTTGAGAAAGAACAATAACACAGAGCTATCCAAAACAACTTTGTGGCAAATTATAAGGACATTATCTTCACTTTTAGAAAGTACAAGGGAGGTAGAAATATTCTTTGCGAGCAACCGCATTTAGGAGCCATGAGAAGCAGATACCTACTGAAATAAGGGAAATGCGCAAAGACAACTTTGGCATAGTGTATTTGGATGAAATGTGGATCAATGCGCACCACACAAGTGATAAGGAATGGCAATCAGTGGATGGACAGATAAAGCGATATGTGCCCAGTAGTATAGGACAGCTTTTAGTCATGGCCCATGCTGGTAATACGCATAATGGCTTACAACAGAATGCTGGGCTCGTGTTCGTATCAAAGCATACAGACAATAGGGATTATCATAATAAAATGAATGGTAATGTATTTAGAGATTGGCTCGAGAATACAGTGCTTCCATCCCTAGATAGACTGTCGTGTCCAATTATGGACAATGCATGATATCAATATTGTTGCCCAAGAAGACAAAATACCTACAGCATCGGGTACAAAGGGAGCAATAAAGATATGGCTTCGAATGGAAAACATACCATTTCCAGAAAGGTAATTCTAGCTAGAATTGTTGTCCCTTGTAAAACAAACACCAAAAAAGTAAAAAATATCAAATCGACAATTTGATAGAAGAGCATCGTCATGGTTGCTTGAGACTTCCGCCATACCACTCTCATTTTAACCCTATAGAACTTGTGTGGGCTAAAATTAAAGGACGGGTGGCAGCTGACAAAACTATATTCAAATTGTCTGACGTCAAGATACTAATCCAGTCCGCGCTGTTAAATATTGATAAAAGCTACTGGGAAAATTTGAGTACCGTGTGTTGAAAGAGGACTATTGGAGAAAGGATGGATTGAATTTTATGCAACCGAGAGCAGTCATCAACCTAATGGAATCGTCCGACACAGATTAAGGTCTGAGCAGATCGCAGACCTTAGTCCGCATGCACAGCTTACTGGGATATTTTGCTTTAACCATTCAGACAAATCGCAGGCCCTAAACATTACAGCATCAGCACAATTTCAGTGGCAACAGCTTGTATTCCACAGTGATGAATTTTCAATTCCACAACCCTCAGTGGAGACAAACAGGCATTAAAAAAAAAACACACACGCAAGCGCATTGAATACCTACAGAAGAGTAACATTGCGGTGGAAACTGACATATTGTGGCATAAAAAGAAACATGAGAGCAAACACGTCAAATTAGGGGACAAAACACGTGCATACGAATCAATCTATAAACTACAATGAAAAGAGGACCAACATCTTGGTCGTTAAGAAGAAAGCCTTGTATCTTACACATTGCACTCTTCCCGGGAGTCTCCGTGGTGAAGTGGTCAAGCCGTCTGACTCGGGCTCCGAAAGTTGTATGTTAGATTCCTTCATTTCACGAGTGCATTTTTTCGGAGACTTCCGAGGGTCGTCGCTGGAGCTACGGAGTTCGTGCTTTGTGCGACGCTTTCCGCCCTTCGGAAACAGACTGAACCTTATGGGATAAACAACAAGGAAGTGTCTATACCGAGATATCTCGGAATAGACAGAGTAGTTTATTCCGCGATAGCTCGATAATTTCCTTCCTTCTTCCTGCGAGAGCGCTCTCCGAGATATCGCGGCCGAGCTATCGCGGAATAAAAAAGAGCGCTCTCGCAGGAAGAAGGAAGGAAATTATCGAGCTATCGCGGAATAAACTACTCTGTCTATTCCGAGATATCTCGGTATAAACTCTCCGAGATATCTCGGAATAGACAGAGTAGTTTATTCCGCGATAGCTCGATAATTTCCTTCCTTCTTCCTGCGAGAGCGCTCTTTTTTATTCCGCGATAGCTCGGAAGGAAACCCCGGTTGGCGATAATTTCCTTCCTTCTTCCTGCGAGAGCGCACTTTCCGGTCCTGCTTTCTGTGAACGATACTGAGCGCACTTTCCTACAAGAAATTATAAAAACATATCCATTTTCGTGAACATCTCATTTTGAACTTGAAACATGATGTAACAATTCTGTTTAATAACAAATAAAATCGTCATTGTTGTTACAAACAACAACTAAGCTTATTTCGAACTGCAGCCCAGTTAAATCAAGATGGCGTCCTCCTCCCGTTCTTGATTAATCTTGCCCGGAAAAGGTTATCAGCGATACCGCGGGAGAGAAAGGAAAATATCAAACTCTAGCAACAACACATGAATATCACGATAAAACGACCACGTTACCCGATAGATGGCTGACAAACAATAACAACGCCTTTTGGTGAATCATAAAATGTCGCGGGAAAAATAAAAATGCGCAGAAAGGAAAGTTAGAGTATATGCAGGCAAGAAGAGCAGAGTGTGGTAAATATAAAAACTCTCCCGAGGAACAATTAACAATAATAGATAGATTTTCAAAAATTTAGATCGGTACTCACAGAAGCGCCGGCTCCGTGGCGAAAAGGTTACAGGCGCAGTTCGTAATCCCGTCTATCACGTTCGAACACAGCTGCTGGCGATTTGGCAGCAGACCGCCTTGCATTGGTTTTTTACGAAATGGTATTGGCGCCGGTAATGTGAATTTGCCAAGAGATAACGTAATTATCCTATAGATAATAACGTAAACTAAAAAAATTATTAGATAATTACTTAATTAATTATTAATTATTAATTCTACATCACGTGACCTGTTTGTTTCTACATCACGTGGCCTGTTTGTTTCCACATTATTTGGCCTGTTTGTTTCTATATCATGTGGTCTGTTTGTTTCTACATCAGTGGTCTGTTTGTTTCTATATCATGTGGTCTGTTTGTTTCTATATCAGTGGTCTGTTTGTTTCTACATCAGTGGTCTGTTTGTTTCTATATCATGTGGTCTGTTTGTTTCTATATCAGTGGTCTGTTTGTTTCTACATCAGTGGTCTGTTTGTTTCTATATCATGTGGCCTGTTCGTATCTACATAATAATTTGTTTCTAGGTAGATAGGTAGGTAGTTAGACAGACAGACAGACGGACAGACAGACAGATAGATATAGATAGATAGATAGATAGAGATAGATATATAGATAGATAGATAGATAGATAGATAGATAGATAGATAGATTGATCACTCCTCTTAAGACAACGTGATGTGCCCAAGCAATAAATGCTACAGGGTAAAGGATCTACATGACAGAGTACAGGGTTCAGGAACTACACGACAGAGTACAGAGTACAGGAACTACACGACAGAGTACAGAGTACAGGAACTACATGACAGAGTACAGGGTAAAGGAACTACATGACAGAGTACAGGGTACAGGAACTACACGACAGAGTACAGGGTAAAGGAACTACATGACAGAGTACAGGGTAAAGGAACTACACGACAGAGTACAGGGTAAAGGATCTACATGACAGAGTACAGGGTACAGGAACTACACGAGCAGTGCCCGGTATGTTCTCTCCCGACCTGTCCCATTCGCCAATTGAAGTTGCCACATAACAGATACCTGGTAAATGAAGAAAAAATGTGTTGGTATCAACCAGTACAGGTCTGATGATCGCGCTTTTGGCAGCAAGAGTGTTTCCTAGGATTTTTGTGTTTTGTGTTGGTCTTTATCTGGCTGCACAAGAACCTGCACACTTGTCTTTCTGTTCTTATCTGTCCTCTACTTTTGTTGTCTTGGGAAAGGCGCTTAGCCAACCGAACACGAGTTCTCACTCTCTCTCTCTCTCTCTCTCTCTCTCTCTCTCTCTCTCTCTCTCTCTCTCTATATATATATATATATATATATATATATATATATATATATATATATATATATATATATCCCTCCCTCTCTCTCACTTGTCTATATCACTTTGTTATCTCTTTCAACACATCTTTCTCGTATCTCTGTCTCTCACACTATCTTCGTTATCTATCTCCCCCCTCTCTCTTTTCAACCTGCTTCACATATACCAGGTTTTCCTGCACTTTATTTGCGTAGCATTTCCTTGTTTATTTGTTAATTCATCAGGCCAGTAAGTCGGAAGCCTGGTGTTTGAATTGGCTAATCATGTCTTTCTGAAGCAACGCATATTACTGTCAGCTTGGACCGGAATTATGATGACATAAATATCAGGAAATAGTAGGTCGGTAATGTAAACAAAGATGGATGCCTGTAAACAGTCAGAGTACAGAAACGCAAGTTAAGAATTCTTGCATGGGGACACAATTATTTTTATTGGGGATACCAATCTGGAAAATTATTCTTGATATGAAGGAAATTATCGCCAACCGGGGTTTCCTTCCGAGCTATCGCGGAATAAACTACTCTGTCTATTCCGAGATATCGCGGCCGAGCTATCGCGGAATAAAAAAGAGCGCTCTCGCAGGAAGAAGGAAGGAAATTATCGAGCTATCGCGGAATAAACTACTCTGTCTATTCCGAGATATCTCGGTATAAACTCTCCCAAAAAACAATGCACTGCAGTCGACCCTGTCGACTTTTAAGCTACTTTTTTTATTGCACCCACTCCCATACGAATCTGGCTACACCTTGTACTTGTGTCCTTACCAGAAATAACGTGGTTTACTGCAAGACTAGTTTTTTTAGCGTGAATTCACTACATTTTCCCCAAAACATTAAAGAAATGTCGCCGCTTTCGATGATTTAAGTTGCTTTTGGACCTATCAAAGACATATTCCTTGGGTGGGGGTAAATATAAGACGGCAGGAAAAATTTCATAACGATGCAACAGACAGTTTTCAAAATAATCTATCGCGAATGTCGGCATTCATTTCTGGACATACTGTAATAACTATTTGTTTTGAAAAGTAATCTACACATTTCTATTGAAAACATTAGCAACGTTAGTTTAGTTTAGTCGATGATCAACATCACGGCACACGGGTACAACCCATAAGTGCTCCGTTCTCCTCCTAACTCAAACCTGAGTCTGGAGAAACTCAGCTCAGTGCACGAACTCCGTAGCACCGGCGAGGATCCTGAAATACTTTGGATAGATTTTTAACTCGAAATTTTGCCCGGGCAGCGCCGTTAGGCTACTCTTCTTTGATTTCCAACTGCCAAGGGATATTACTTTACATGCGCAACAATACACACGGGCGTCCGATCTCACTACCCAGAGACCAGGGGAAATTTTATTACTAATAAGTCTACGTGAAAAAGTCCCGGTCATCACCCGGGGCCTCCAGCACTCGAGGCGGACATCATACCTCGAGACCACGCAGCCCCCCTCCTTAACAATGTTAGCTTTTACTTAGTAAATAATAAATGCTTACTTACCGCTGTCAATGACATTTATTTAAAAAAGTTATACTCTGATCAAGCTGATCATCTCGGTATAGCTTGTTTGAAGGCTGCCGATTGAGTTTGATATTTTCTCAGACTGAAACACGCTGCTGGTCTTGGAATTTTGCGTCCGCCTGCATTAAAGTTCACGCAGGAAATGCCTGACAGGAACTCTATACCACGCCTGTATCTAGACAAGCATGTGCTCTTAATCAACACATTCCTTTTCCGCTCATTATATCTGTGTATGTATATATCTATGTGTCTGTCTGTCTGTGTACCAATGTAACTGTCTGTCTGTCTATGTATCTGTCTGTCTATCTCTCTATCTGTCTGTGTATCTGCCTGCCTGTGTATCTGCCTGTCTGTGTATCTATGTGTATCTATGTGTTCTATGTATCTGTCTGTCGGTCTATCTATGTATCACTGTCTGCCTATGTGTCTGTCTGTGTATCTATGTATATGTCTGTCTGTCTATGTTTCTATGTATCTGTCTGTCGGTCTGTCTGTCTATCTCTCTATCTGTCTATGTGTCTGTCTTCTGTCTGTCTTTGTATCAATGTGTCTGTCTGTCTATGTATCTGTATGTCTGTCGGTCTACCTCTCTGTCTGTGTGTCTATGTATCTGTCTGTCTGTGTATCTATGTCTGTCTATGTATCTCTGTCTGTCTGTCTGTGTATCTATGTATCTGCCTGTCTGTCTATGTATGTATGTATCTGTCTGTATGTCTGTGTACCAATGCAACTGTCTGTCTGTCTATGTATCTGTCTGTCTATCAGTCTATCTCTCTATCTGTCTATGTATCTGCCTGTCTGTGTATCTATGTATCACTGTCTGCCTATGTATCTGTCTGTCTGTGTATCTATGTATATGTCTGTCTGTCTATGTTTCTATGTATCTGTCTGTCGGTCTGTCTGTCTATCTCTCTATCTGTCTATGTGTCTGTCTTATGTCTGTCGGTGTATCAATGTGTCTGTCTGTCTGTCGGTCTATCTCTGTCTGTCTATGTATGTATCTGTCTGTCTGTGTATCTATGTCTGTCTATGTATCTCTGTCTGTCTGTGTATCTATGTATCTGCCTGTCTGTCTATTTATGTATGTATCTGTCTGTATGTCTGTGTATCTATGCATCACTGTCTGTCTGTGTATCTATGTGTCTGTCTGTCTATGTTTCTATGTATCTGTCTGTTGGTCTATCTGTCTATGTATCTGTGCATGTGTCTGTCTATGTATCTGTCTGTCTGTGTATCTATGTATCTGTCTGTCTGTCTATGTACCTATGTATGTATGTATCTGTCTGTGTATCTATGTATCACTGTCTGTCTGTGTATCTATGTGTCTTCTGTGTATCTATGTGTCTGTCTGACTATGTTTCTATGTGTCTGTCTGTCTATGTTTCTATGTATCTGTCTGTCTGTCTATGTATATGTCTGTCTATGTGTCTGCCTGTCTGTGTATCTATGCATGTGTCTGTCTATGTATCTGTCTGTGTACCAATGTATCTGTCTGTCTATGTATCTGTCTGTCGGTCTATCTCTCTATCTGTCTGTGTATCTTTCTATCTATGTATCTGTCTGTCTGTCTGTCTATGTTTCTATGTATCTGTCTGTCTATCTCACTATCTGTCTATGTATATGTCTGTCTATGTATCTATGTGTCTGTCTGTCTGTGTATCTGTCTATCTGTTTATGTTTCTATGTATCTGTCTGTCGGTCTGTCTATGTTTCTATGTATCTGTCTGTTGGTCTGTCTGTCTATCTCACTATCAGTCTATGTGTCTGTCTGTCTATGTATCTGTTTGTCTGTCTGTGTATCAATGTGTCTGTCTATGTATCTGTCTATCTATGAATCTGTATGTCTATGTATCTATGTGTATGTCAGCCATCTCTCTGTCTGTCTGTATGTCTGTCTATGTATCTGTCTGTCTATGTATCGATGTGTGTGTCTGTCTGTCTATCTGTCTGTCTATCTGTCTGTCTATGTATCTATGTTTGTCTGTCTATGTGTCTGTCTGTGTATCTATGCCTGTCTGTATATGTTTCTATGTATCTGTCTGTCTGTCTATCTGTCTATGTATCTATGTATTATCTGTCTGTCTGTCTGTCTGTCTGTCTCTCTATATGTCTATCTCTCTATCTGTCTATGCATCTGTCTGTCTTTCTGCCTGTCTGTGTATCTATGTATCACTGTCTGCCTATGTATCTGTCTGTCTGTCTGTGTATCTATGTATCTGTCTGTCTATCTATGTTTCCTATGTATCTGTCTGTCGGTCTGTCTGTCTGTCTCTCTATCTGTCTATGTATCTGTCTGTCTGTCTATGTATCTATGTGTCTGTCTTCTGTCTGTCTGTGTATCAATGTATATGTCTATGTATCTATGTGTCTGTTGGTTCATCTCTCTGTATGTCTGTCTATGTATCTGTCTGTCTGTCTATGTGTCTGTCTGTCTATGTGTCTGTCTGACTATGTATATGTATGTCTGTCTGTCTGTGTATCTATGTGTCTGTCTGTGTGTCTGTCTCTCTATCTGTCTGTCTATCTGTCTATGTATCTATGTGTCTGTCTTCTGTCTGTCTGTGTATCAATGTATCTGTCTGTCTGTCTGTCTATGTATCCTATGTATCTATGTGTCTGTCTGTCTATGTTTCTATGTGTCTGTCTGTCCATCTGTCTGTCTGTGTATCTATGTGTCTGTCTGTCTGTGTATCTATGTATCTGTCTATGTTTCTATGCATCTGTCGGTCTGTCTATGCATCTGTCTGTCAGTTTGTCTGTCTATCTCACTGTCTGTCTGTCTGTGTATCTTTGTGTCTGTCTGTCTGTGTATCAATGTATCTGTCTGTCTATCTATGTATCTGTTTGTTTGTCTGTCAGTCTATCTCTGTGTCTGTCTGTCTATGTATCTGTCTGTCTGTCTGTGTATCTATGAATCTGTCTGTCTATGTATCTATGTGTCTGTCAGTCTATCTCTCTGTATGTCTGTCTATGTGTCTGTCTATGTATCTATGTGTGTGTGTGTGTCTGTCTAGTATGTCTGTCTATGTGTATGTCTGTCTGTGTATCTATGTCTGTCTATGTTTCTATCTATCTGACAGTCTGTCGGTCTGTCTATCTATGTTTCTGTCTGTCTGTCTGTGTATCTATCTATCAATGTATCTGTCTGTCTATGTTTCTATGTATTTGTCTGTCTGTCGGTCAGTCTATCTGTCTGTCTCTCTCTCTATCTATCTATATATCTATTTATCTGTTTTCTGTCTATGTATCTATGTGTCTGTCTTCTGTCTGTCTGTGTATCAATGTATCTGTCTGTCTATCTGTGTATCTGTCTATCTATCTATCTATGAATCTGTACGTCTATGTATCTATGTGTATGTCAGTCCATCTCTCTGTCTGTCTGTATGTCTGTCTATGTATCTGTCTGTCTGTCTATGTATCGATGTGTGTGTCTGTCTGTCTGTGTATATGTCTGTCTGTCTATGTATCTATGTCTGTCTGTGTGTCTGTCTGTGTATCTATGTCTGTCTGTATATGTTTCTATGTATCTGTCTGTCTGTCTATCTGTCTATGTATCTATGTATTATCTGTCTGTCTGTCTCTCTATATGTCTATCTGTCTATGCATCTGTCTGTCTTCCTGCCTTTCTGTGTATCTATGTATCACTGTCTGCCTATGTATCTGTCTGTCTGTCTGTGTATCTATGTATCTGTCTGTCTATGTTTTCTATGTATCTGTCTGTCGGTCTGTCTGTCTGTCTCTCTATCTGTCTATGTATCTGTCTGTCTGTCTATGTATCTATGTGTCTGTCTTCTGTCTGTCTGTGTATCAATGTATATGTCTATGTATCTATGTGTCTGTTGGTTAATCTCTCTGTATGTCTGTCTATGTATCTGTCTGTCTGTCTATGTATCTATGTGTCTGTCTGTCTATGTATCTATGTGTCTGTCTGAATATGTATGTCTGTCTGTCTATGTATCTATGTCTGTCTGTCTATGTGTCTGTCTGTCTGTGTATCTATGTCTGTCTGTATATGTTTCTATGTATCTGTCTGTCTGTCTATGTGTCTATGTATCTGTCTGTCTGTCCATCTCTCTATCTGTCTATGTATCTGTCTGTCTGTGTATCTATGTATAACTGTCTGTCTATGTATCTATGTATCTGTCTGTCTGTGTATCTATGTGTCTGTCTGTCTCTCTCTCTCTCTCTGTCTGTCTGTCTATGTATCTATGTGTCTGTCTTCTGTCTGTCTGTGTATCAATGTATCTGTCTGTCTGTCTATATATGTCTGTCTATGTATCCTATGTGTCTGTCTATGTTTCTATGTGTCTGTCTGTCCATCTGTCGGTCTGTGTATCAATGTATCTGTCTGTCTATGTATCTATGTGTCTGTCTGTCTGTGTATCTATGTATCTGTCTGTCTATGTTTCTATGCATCTGTCTGTCTGTCGGTCTGTCTATGTTTCTGTGCATCTGTCTGTCAGTCTGTCTGTCTATCTCACTATCTGTCTGTCTGTGTATCTATGTGTCTGTCTGTCTGTGTATCAATGTATCTGTCTGTCTGTCTATGTATCTGTTTGTTTGTCTGTCAGTCTATCTCTGTGTCTGTCTGTCTATGTATCTGTCTGTCTGTCTGTGTATCTATGAATCTGTCTGTCTATGTATCTATGTGTCTGTCAGTCTATCTCTCTGTATGTCTGTCTATGTGTCTGTCTATGTATCTATGTGTGTGTGTCTGTCTAGTATGTCTGTCTATGTGTCTGACAGTCTGTCGGTCTGTCTATCCATGTTTCTGTCTGTCTGTCTGTCTGTGTATCTATCTATCAATGTATCTGTCTGTCTGTCTATGTTTCTATGTATTTGTCTGTCTGTCGGTCAGTCTATCTGTCTGTCTCTCTATCTGTCATATATCTATTTATCTGTTGTCTGTCTGTCTGTCTATGTATCTATGCGTCTGTCTTCTGTCTGTCTGTGTATCAATGTATCTGTCTGTCTGTCTATCTGTGTATCTGTCTGTCATTCTATCTGTCTATGTATCTATGTATTTGTCTGTCGGTCTATCTCTCTGTCTGTCTGTCTATGTATCTGTCTGTCTGTCTTTCTGGTATCTATGAATCTGTCTATGTATCTATGTATTTGTCAGTCTATCTCTCTGTCTGTATGTCTTTCTATGTATCTGTCTGTCTATGTATCTATGTGTGTGTCTGTGTCTGTCTGTCTATGTATATGTCTGTCTATGTATCTATGTCTGTCTGTCTATGTTTATATGTATCTGTCTGTCTGTCAGGAAGGAAGGAAGGAAGGAAACTGCAGACGTTTGAATTCGAATGGCATATCTGTTGGAATCGAACAAATACACAATTTTCAAATGTATCAAATTGAGTGTATTATATTGTTTATTTCCTAAACTTTATTTACCTCCGCAGCACTTCATTGCACCCAGGTTCATTTTGTTGCCACCCCATTTCAGTACTTTGTAGGGACACGTACACCATTATTTATTATGGTTGTAAATTTTCAGAGAACAATTTGAGCTAGCTTCCATGAGAAACCAGTTAGCAAGAGAATGCAGCGACAAGCAATACTGCTCTCCATTCACACTTTAACCTAGCCGGTTCTGGGAGTTATGCCAGCATAGTGGCTGATGCTCACCTGCCAGCTCAATGGTCATAGATTCAAACCACATCAGGATAGATTTTTTTTAAATCGACCTAGGCTCCCAGGTTGACCCAGCCTTAAAATGGGTACCATAAAATCTCTTGGAAAGTAAAGGCAGCCGGTGGTACTAATCACGTCATCCTTTGAGTGCAGATTTGTCTGGAAAATGTGACCACTGGAAATATTTGTAGGAAGAGAGAAAGTTCTTGCCAGTCTTTTTTCACTACATGAAAGGGGGTCAACACATGAATTGATCCATGATGTCGGAGATCACAATTTGTGGAGAAGTCCATGCCAGATGACAAGGCACTTGATGATGATAAGAAAGTTTCTGATAATTGGATTGACTTTGAAAGCATATGATTTCTCTGTGGAGTTGCCTGTTGTTATGACTTCTTGATGCAACTGTTCAACTTACTGGTTAATGTAAAGGGATGTTTTTTTAAAATCATAGGTCTTAATACATCTTGATAGAAATATTTATCTGTGGTATTTTTCATGTTTCAGAAATTTAAACAAGAAATCAGTGTTGATAATAACTACACAGATAACGAGCTGAATGAAATCCTGGAGGTTTTGTCAGTTTTTATAGTTAATGCGGTCTTACTTGTGTGCTGGTGTTATAGTAAAAATACAGCAAACTCTTTTGAAATACCATTACAATATATTGTGATATGGTGTTAGGTACAATGTAGGCCTGCATTTCCCCAAAGACTTTTTTTTTACGGTGAGCTGATGTGGTAAACGTTCCCAAGGCAGCCAGAGGAAATGCTTTAAAGACACTGAAGATCTCGCTAACAGCTTTTAGAATTCATCTCAACACTTGGGGGACTGCTGCCAAAGGGCAAAATTTGAAGCATACATCATTACGCAAGGGTGTAGTCACTTATGAAGCAAACAGGACTACAAGAGTTGTGAAAAAAGGCTGAACAAAAAAACCACTGCAGGAGATCCTCCTCCTGGAACGTCAAGCTTTCTTTGCCCACATTGTTAAAGAACATTTCGAGCCAACATAGACCTTACCACCAGCCATCTTAGAACTCATGGCTCCATATTTTCAACCCCACGGGATGAAATGAATGGTCATCATCATTCTTGATGGACACACACCAGATCTTCATTATTATGGCAGTCTTACTTATGTTTTGGTGATATAGTAAATACTAAAGATATAGTAACAGCTGACAAGTTAGTGAAGTATGTTGTGATAAGGTGTTAGGTCCACTGTAGATCTTCATTGTGAAGGCAGTCTTACTTGTGTAAGTCTTCGTGGTGAAGTGGTCAAGCCGTTTAGCTCGGGCTCCGAAGGTTGTGGGTTCGATTCCGGGCTGCGTCCTTCGGTTCACGAGTTAAATTTTTCGGAGACTCCCGTGGGTCGTCGCTAGAGCTACGGAGATCGTGCTTTGTGCGATGCTTTCCACGCTGCGGAAAGAGACCAAGCCATATGGGATAAAACCCGGTGCAATGAAGTTGACCATGTCGACTTTTAAGCAACTTGTTTACTTGTGTGCTGGTGATATAGTACATACTAAAGACATAGTAACTGCTGGAAAGTCAGTAAAGTATATTGTGATAATGTGTTGGCTGCACTGTTTGCCTTCAGGTCTTACTTGTGTACTGGTGATATAGTAAATACGAAAGACATAATAACTGCTGGAAAGTCAGTAAAGTATATTGTGATAATGTGTTGGCTGCACTGTTTGCCTTCAGGTCTTACTTGTGTACTGGTGATATAGTAAATACGAAAGACATAATAACTGCTGGAAAGTCAGTAAAGTATATTGTGATAATGTGTTGGCTGCACTGTTTGCCTTCAGGTCTTATTTGTGTGCTGGTGATATAGTAAATACGAAAGACATAATAACTGCTGAACAGTCAGTAAAGTATATTGTGATAATGTGTTGGCTCCACTGTTTGCCTTCAGGTCTTATTTGTGTGCTGGTGATATAGTAAATACGAAAGACATAATAACTGCTGAACAGTCAGTAAAGTATATTGTGATAATGTGTTGGCTCCACTGTTTGCCTTCAGGTCTTATTTGTGTGCTGGTGATATAGTAAATACGAAAGACATAATAACTGCTGAACAGTCAGTAAAGTATATTGTGATAATGTGTTGGCTGCACTGTTTGCCTTCAGGTCTTATTTGTGTGCTGGTGATATAGTAAATACGAAAGACATAATAACTGCTGAACAGTCAGTAAAGTATATTGTGATAATGTGTTGGCTCCACTGTTTGCCTTCAGGTCTTATTTGTGTGCTGGTGATATAGTAAATACGAAAGACATAATAACTGCTGAACAGTCAGTAAAGTATATTGTGATAATGTGTTGGCTCCACTGTTTGCCTTCATTCATTAGTAATTAAATCTGTTTGAAAGTCAGCATGGTTAAATGGATAAAAGTGCTTGCTCTTAAACTTCCGGTGTGCTGATGCCGAGGTATTGAGGTCAACCTCTTCACCGATTAGTTAGACTAACATGCTGACCTCTCAACTTCGACTTGAGGATGTAAATTACAAATACCTCAGAAGTCGGAGTGGGTTCATATGCTGGCAAAGGGCACTGGTAATAGGGAGAGCTAATTCACACACAATAAGCAGTCCAATGTACTGGAAGTAGTAGCACATGTATGGTCTATACTTGAGTTCAGAGCGAACGAGGAAACAAAAATAAAACAATCTTGTATATATATAGACTGTTGGTATATAGACTGTTGGTATATAGACTGTTGGTATATAGACTGTTGGTATATAGACTGTTGGTATATAGACTGTTGGTATATAGACTGTTGGTATATAGACTGTTGGTATAGTCTTGCTGGACTTTTCTGCTGACTTAGATAGATATATAAACTGTTGGTATATAGACTGTTGGTATATAGACTGTTGGTATAGTCTTGCTGGACTTTTCTGCCGACTTAGATAGATATATAAACTGTTGGTATATAGACTGTTGGTATATAGACTGTTGGTATATAGACTGTTGGTATATAGACTGTTGGTATAGTCTTGCTGGACTTTTCTGCTGACTTAGATAGATATATAAACTGTTGGTATATAGACTGTTGGTATATAGACTGTTGGTATAGTCTTGCTGGACTTTTCTGCCGACTTAGATAGATATATAAACTGTTGGTATATAGACTGTTGGTATATAGACTGTTGGTATATAGACTGTTGGTATATAGACTGTTGGTATAGTCTTGCTGGACTTTTCTGCCAACTTAGATAGATATATAGACTGTTGGTATATAGACTGTTGGTAAAGTCTTGCTGGACTTTTCTGCCGACTTAGATAGATATATAAACTGTTGGTATATAGACTGTTGGTATATAGACTGTTGGTATATAGACTGTTGGTATATAGACTGTTGGTATATAGACTGTTGGTATATAGACTGTTGGTATAGTCTTGCAGGACTTTTCTGCAGACTTAGATAGATATATATAGACTGTTGGTATAGTTTTGCTGGACTTTTCTGCAGTTATGTTAAAGAGAATTCAGTTGTTGAACTTGTTTAGACAGACAGCTAACACTAGAATAATAAAGTTGCTCATTAACTTGCAAGATATTGCAAACAGTGACCTTCTTCTTTCCTAGTTGAATCAATTTTGTCAGCCTGTTTGAATCCAATACCTGTTTTTCACTTTACTTGATTCACATTTACCATTTTATGTTATGTAATTGTGTTAACTTATATTATTATCTCCTCTAGGACGTAGAGGATAGTGAGGATGTTAAAGAGATCCTGGACAAACTACCTCATAGACCTAAACGATGGGTAAGTATTAACTCTACAGCACACACATTCAGTTTGATTAGAAGGTCTGCAGGCATTTTAACCCCTGTAATTTTCAGAATCTTTTATGTTTTAGTAATTTATTTTCAGTTTATAAAACACCCTGTAAGTTAAACTGCAGCTGATATATTATTATGTTTGCTTATTCAGATTGACTAAAGACCTTGGTGTTTTATCTGGTAATATGTAGTGGGATTTTTGCATGTTATTATTTCTTTAATTTGCAGCTGTATGTATGTTTTTGCTTATTCAGAATTACACAATTTGATTTTTTTGTGTTGGCAGTATTTATGTAATAGGATGAGTTCAAGCAATGCAGTGGCTTGCATGCATGCCTGCTGACCCAGTGGCCATGAGTTTGAACCCCCCTCAAGGTGGGGGATTTTTCTTTGGATCAACCCAACCTCAAATGGATTTCTTCAAGTGCCTTGCCAACTGGTGTGTGTCGTCAAGCTTCATCACATCTTGTGACCTCCAGCAGCATGGATCAATTCATGTACTGACACCCTTCCTTGCCATGACACAAAGCTGTCACAAATCTTCTCTTGCTGTCTTCATCCATCTTCCTTTCCACAATTCTGTCAGATTCTCACACATTCCAGTTTTCTCCAAAATGGACACTAGGAAATAACCTGTAAAAGTCGCTGGCGAGATATTGACCCAATCACCCATTAAGTGCACTTTATCTAAAATTATGGGGCTAGCACCATATACCCAATACGCCACTTGGCATGAAAAGAGGTCCCTTACTCTACTTCTACTTGATGTGTGTAATATGTCTATCGCATGTTAATATTTATTTTCAGTTGCAGCTTTGATTTTACACATGCTTATTGAGAATGACTAAATTGCTTATATTTTAAAATGGCGGTCTGTAATGGTTGCATGTTTGTATGTGATGCTTTCATTTATGTTGTTCAGTTAATTTTACTTTCAATTGTCTCTAAACGCAGTGTCTTCAGGAGTAAGTACTAAGTCAATTGAGAGAGTAGTCTACCTTGAATGAATTCCATACTTTCCATTTCCATTCTGCAACCACATTCTGTTTTGATGAAATGTGATGCACCAAACACAGCTTTTATTTATCTACAACAACATAGACATTTCTAGTTTAAAATAATAAACACAGTGTTTTAGTGAAGTTAGTGGTAGCACAGCTAGAACGGAGCAGTCAGACTTGTGCAGAGTTATAATCACATTAAGCAGGGAGTGGCCAGCAGGGGCCACGAAAGTGGAAATCCAGCAACTAATTCAGGACAATGCTCACTCGGGTGATGTGATTATCTACACAGATGGTTCGGTGTCAAGAGGTGAGAGAAGTGGCTGGGGGTTCATAGCCAAAGCTAATGGTCGATGTTTGGGGTAGGAGAGCCTGGCATATGATACCACAACATCACAACATCCAGCTTAAGAATGGAGGTGGAGGCAGTCACTGCGGCTCTCCGCTGGATGGAGAATACGACACACACACACATCGTGATTGTAACTGACTCAGAAAATATGCTGACGAGGGTGAGGACGGGCAGGCTTCGTGCGGAGTGGCTTGCTTCGCTTCGGAGGTCACGGGTGACAAGCATCGCCTGGATCTTTTCTCCGGGGCATGCCAGTGTGCTGGGAAATGAACAGGCGGACAGATTGGCTGGCTCTGCAGAACTTGGTGGAGTATTGATGCATGACAAGGCAGACGTGGTTGCGGCCTTGTGGGAGCACGTGCACACCTCGGAGGAGCAAATGGACTACCATGGTCTGGCAAGAATGAGACAGCGAGAAGTGACGAGGGGATCTGGCCAACGCTCAACGCTCAGAGGAAAGGCGAGACGGACTTATAATCAGATTGCTACTGGTACTATTAGTGTTGGAACTCTTCGCTGGCTACTGAGGATGGGGACGGAGCACTTATGGAAATGCCCTGAATGCTGTGATGTCGATTCCTAAATCAATCAATCAATCAAACAGCTAGAACATCAGGCTGTCAGTTGTGAGATCCAGGTTCTGATCCCAGTAAGGCAAAGAATTTTTTTTTCTGTTTGAGGTGAAATAGAAATCTTAGCCTGTACACAGTGTAGAGATGTATGTTAAATGGTGTTTGCCTCTCTGAGGCAAACACCATTTAATCCTCAGTCACTCTAACATCATAAAGACAACACCAGCAATGGTACAAATGCCATAAGCACATAAACAGACAGATAACCCATTTTTTAGAAAGTAAAAATAGGTATAGGTCACTTTTACATATCTAACATTTATCGGGCATATGGAGCCGGACCTATATTTTTATAGACCAATGAGCACTTGGTGGGTCATGTAGTTGGTAGGACGCCAACTGTCTTTATTTTCCAAGACATTTCCTGGTACTCATTTTTGATTAGGGTGACCTGTCAGCCCAAGTCAATTATTTTTTCTTATAATTATTTTTTATTATTTATTATATTATTATATAATACATAAATATATATATATAACACAAAGTAGTCGATTGTTAAAGTTTCCTGAAGCTATTCTAATCAACCTTCGTAAGCCGTCCTTGTGCAAGCAGAAAGACATGTTAGTCAGTTTAAAATTACTGTGGTAGACAATCGACATTACTGTGCGAACATGTGTATATTTCAGTTTGAAGGATTTATCTAATTAATTCACGTAAGTTGTGTGATTTCTGCAGTATGTACCTGACGAGATGCAGCGAAATATGCCAGGCAATAAATCGTGCAATCTATTGTTTGTGTCTTCGTTATTCAAATATAAATATTATTATATTATTATATATTATTTTTATTTTTTCTCATAATTTTCATTTATTTGAAACCACCCTGATGCGGTCAGGAAAGTTATTTTCATATCCTTTACAAGATGTCACAATCAACCCCACCATTTTTGGATATTTGTGATTTCTTGGCAAGTTTACGTCCAGTAGTTTGAAATTGCTTGTTGAAAGACCGGCACTCATACCATTGTATGGAAATAAGCACTAGGTGGTAAGCTTCCAAATTGCCTGTAGCTGTGTTTCGAATACGGTATGCAGATTACAAATTTTGTTTGTACCCCGTTCAATTTGCAATAGTAAAAGTCAAGTTGATTAGATATGCTAAAAGTATGCCCCATTGAAATAGGAAGTAGAACATGAAAATCAAAACAGTATATGTATTATGGAAGCTCTCTAGATGACCATGTAAGTCAGGGCCAAAGACTGGAGGTTGGACAAAGGACAATTTACAAAGTAGTATAAAGTCATTTGTGCAAAACAGGTTTAAACAGCATCAAATAACTGTCATGCACAGATTAGAGATGAGAAGCAAGATTAACTCTGCATTTTAGGAAAACAGTAAGGCTTTTAAAAAAAACAAAAAACAATCAGAAATAGTTTCGAGTCAGAAAACAACTGAAATATGTAGATATTGTAAGAAGGAAACATATCATTTTGATTAAGAATAATTGACTGAAGAGTATAAAGTCCAGCATCAGAATACTTAAACAATGAGCAAATAAATGTATGTATTCACCCACATGTTCGTGTTTGGTGAAATGTGTGTGTACACATGCATACACACACATGCACAAACACTCTCACACATTGCTGGTGTATTTACACACACACAATCTTTCACACTGCATTGATACCACTCTCTCTCACACACACATAGTATGTTGACACAAACACATGACACATGCACATTAACACAACAGTTCTTATGACACATCAAAGATTCATCCTTGTAGCAATAGAGATTATTATTTCTGTAGATATTTCTTATATTAGATTTCTTTATCATTTCAGCTGTAATGTAATTATACATTTAGTTTGCATGTTTGATACTGAGTATACATCTGTCCCTACCTCTGTAGTGTTTGCATATTAATTTTGTTTGTTTGCTTGTGCCCCTCAAGCTCCATGCTCCCTTTTCATTAATGGAATATAGAAAACAGACTGTCATTGATTCAGCTATGCTCATGCACTGTGGTCCACTGTGTATTTTTACTACTGTGGATTTATAACTTAGTGCTGCAAACTATGATTGATTCAGTTCACATTAATTATGTTTGGTGTTGCTCTAATTTTGTTCTTCTGTCCGGTTGATTTCTTCTTCTTTGTTCCTCTTTTGAGAGGATTGTTCCAGTCTTCTTCTTCTTCTTCTGCGTTCATCCGGAGTTCTTTTTTCGGACGTGATTGCGTTATGCCTATTTACAGCAGAGCTGCGTTCTTGCGCTGTTAGGCTGACACATCCAACTTCTGCGGGCATTTGTTAACCAGGTTAACCTTCCCGAGGGTTTTGTAAGACGTTTGACTCTCACTGTTGTGGTGTTATTCCCCCACCCCAGCTGGCCCATTTAGAACAGCCGAAGACATAACGGTCAGCCCTCAAGGGAAGGCAGGGGCAGACCATGGGCATTCCCCGCCATCCAAGGAGGCTTCCATAATTGCAGAGCCGACACAGTGCTCTGGTACTGGGCTCACCCAATGAATCGTCACATCCTGCACATGGCTACTTAACCTCACTTCTGTATATTGGGCCCTCCGTTCACCACAGGCTGTTCCTCGGGAAACCAGAAGAATGCAGATAACATCCTAACAGTGAGCTTTCGATTCGGACTTTTCACGTAATGGATTTGCTATCCAAGCAATATTCCATCTCATGCTATTGGGACGCTTTTTTCATCTTTGATGACGCCCACACAGTGAGCTTTTGATACAGACTTTCCACGTAATGGATTTGGTATCCAAGCAATAATCCATTTCATGCCTCTGGGACGCTTTTGTAACCGACATACTTGTGGTATGAAGCGTGGCAGTCTAAGTACTTCTTCATGCACCTTTAGGTGTCAACCTGAATGTAGTTAAAGTAAGCTGCGGTCACCTTGAGCTTGTTGATATCTCCATAGAGCTTGTCCTCAAATGAAGCAGGTGTGGGCCAAAATATCTTTCTCTGTTCTGCATATATTGGGCACTCCTGCAGCAAATGTTTAGCTGTCATTTTACAAGTTCCACAGTTGCATTCATCGGTATCTCCTATCTTTAATTTATTGAACAAGTGGTATTTCAGCCTGTTATGTCCCATGCGGAGTCTGAAGATTATTACTTGTTCTCTTCGGTTGAGATGGTAATATGCATCATCCTTCTGGTGGCCTGGATGCTCTGATTCCCATTTGGTTCTATAAATGCTATTTATAAACCTCTATGCCTCATTATAGGTTATGTCTATGTCAGGCTGTGGTAGTCGTCCGCCCTCTTTTGCTAGTCTGTTGGCCTCTTCATTTCCAGGTATACTGCAATGTGATGGGATCTGCTGTATTACAACTTTTGTGGATTTCTGGCATAGACCATGGAGTGCTGCTCTTAGGTCAGCTAGTTCTGTGCTGTTTCTGCTCTTCAGTATTGAGACAGCTGACTTTGCATCTGTGAGGATAGCTATTTGCATCTCTTTATTTTCCTCCATCAAGAGCATTTCTGCTGCAGTTTTCAAAGCCTCAATCTCCGCTTTGAAGTTACTTGAAAATTTTCCAGTTGCCACCTGACTGTGTTTTTTTCATTCCATTTTTTTAAATTTAGGAGAATTCCTACTCCTCCATTTTCTGTTGAATTATTGGCTGATCCATTTGTATATGCATGGGTCCAATCGCTGCTTGGGTAATGTTCTTTTATGTAGTTTAGGGTTATTTTTCTTCTTTCGGTTTCATGCTGAGTGTTCTTTTTCTCAATATCAGGAATGTTTTCCATAATCTCAGGCAGTTGCTGCTGTCTGCAAGCTGGGAACTTGTGTGCATTGTAAATGGGTTTGACTGTTGATATGTTAAGTATAGGATCTGCCCTAATCTTTCGTTTTGCAGTTTCTACAAAGTTGCTAAGCTTCAGTCTTCCCTTTCCAAAACCATTAAACCTGTTATACATGGGGTGGTCTGCCAATCTTCTAAATTTTTCTGCTTGTTGCTGGGCTCTGCTATCTCTTCTATCCTGCATTGGTTGTAAACAAGTGATCTTTTCTAGTTCATTAATAGGCGTTGTCTTCAGGCTTCCAGTTATGATTCACATTCCTTGATTATGGACTCTGCTTATTTTGTTAAAGTTTGAATTAGCTGCTGTTGCCCAAGCTGCAATGCCATATTCCTGTACTGCCCTCAGCCATCCAGTATATAACTTCTTGAGAACTTTCTCATCTGCTCCCCACATTGTACCAGCAAGCTTTTTCATGATTGGCCATTCTTTGCCTTGCTCTTGTTCGATTTTTCTCAACCTGTGTCTTCCATGTCAGGCGACGATCGAAGGTGACTCCAAGATAGTATTCATAGCGCAATATTTTTCCATTCAATACAAGCTTAGGTTGCTGAGTTTTATTTGAGAGGGAGAACACTGTGCATGTTGTTTTCTCCTCACTTATCTTCACTAGCCATGATTTTGACCAGTCCTCTAGTGCTAATAAGGCTTGCTGTATTCTGCTGTTAGCTGTACTAATATATTCTTCAGATGTCCATATGGCTAGGTCATCTGGAGGATGTGTGTACTCTGGCTGGAAAATTTTCCGTGATGTCATGTATATATGCTAAGAACACTGTTGGTGAAAGAACTCCTCCTTGGGGGACACTTTGCTCCAACAGCATCATTTTGCTGGTTTGTCCTTGTACTTTTCTCCTGGCAGTTCTGTTCTCAAGGTAGTGGCTGATCCATTTGTACATTTTCCCACAAACATGCATTTTTTGCAGTTTTACTTTCAGTCCTTCCTTCCATACTTTATCAAATGCTTTTTCTAAATCTGTCCAGACCGCTAGTGTGTACTTTTTCTCTTGGAAGGCATCCTCTATTTCCTGAGCTATATAGGTTATTTGATCATCAGTGGGTCTGTACTTTCTGAATCCTGCTTGGCGTGGTGTTAAGAGTTTGTTTTCTTCCAGATGCCATGTTAGCCTGCCATTGATAATGCATTCCATTAATTTTCCTACACAGCTAAGTAGACTGATAGGTCGATAGCCATTTGGTTCTTCTAGGTCTTTTCCTTTCTTTGGGACTGGTATTAGTATAGCTTCCTTCCATGCCTGTGGGACTATCCCTCTCTTCCAGCTGTAATTTAGGATTGCTAGCAGTTTCTTTTTTGCCTTAGTGCCTAGTCCTATTAGCATTTCATTCGTGATTCCATCCTTTCCTGGTGATTTCTTTTTTAGGGTATTCATTGCCTGTTCCATTTCTTCCATTGTTAGATTTGCCATCATATATTCTGCTGCTGTCTCTGTATTACTATGATGTATCTGTTTATCTTGACTCTCTTAAGGTAGCCAAATGCCTCATCATCTAATTAGTGACGCGCATAAATGGATTAACGAGATTCCCACTGTCCCTATCTACTATCTAGCGAAACCACAGCCAAGGGAACGGGCTTGGTAGAATCAGCGGGGAAAGAAGACCCTGTTGAGCTTGACTCTAGTCCGACTTTGTGAAGACACATGAAGGGTGTAGAGTAGGTGGGAGTGCAAGCGCAATTGAAATACCACTACTTTTATCATTTCTTTTTATCGTTTCTTTACTTATTCAGTCCATCGTGGAAGGATGGGAAACATTGCTCGCAATAGACTAGCAATGTCTCCTGAGGTAGCTCTGGCGGGCCTATTCCCGCGGGTCACGGGGGCCGCTAAAAGTCAGGTGGAAAGTCTGACGGTAGTGCACACTTTACACAGGTCCGGACACTTCTGATTGATAGTAGTGCGTGCCCCTATGGTCCGGTCTCGTACGAGGCCCTCACCTGTGGGACTTGGCTGAACGCCTCTAAGTCAGGTCCCATGGGTGTCAGGGTCTGGCCATCACTCGCCACCTGCTCGTGGTGGCGAGGTCTCGGAGGATTTGACGCTGTGCCGCCAGCGTCTGCAGCCTACCTTGTGCCAGACGTATTGGTTACCCATTCCTCTGGAATACACAAGACTAGGCCGAGAGAGAGATCATGTCGTTTGGGCATCACATGGTTCTCTGAAGCTCTGCCCAGGCATTGTGATGGAATATTGGCCACATTCCAACTCACATACTTTAGTCTGTCAAGACTGCAAGGTACCACTCACTATTCTGTCATTGCACCCTACTGTTTTTGTTGTTACTGTTTCTATTTTGTCTCCTCTTTTTTGTTGACGATGATTCTACTTTGTCAACTCCTCCTTCTATATCTCATGCTACTGCTTCTAGTTTGTCATCTACTCTTTCTCTCTGTGTTGCTACTTATTCTGGTTTGTCATCGACTCTTTCTCTCCGTGGTGCTACTTCTTCGAATATGTCATCTACTCTTTCTCTCTGTGGTGCTACTGTTTCTAATATGTCATCTACTCTTTTTCTCTGTGGGTCTACTGCTTCTAGTTTGTCATCTACTTTTACTCCTCCTGGTGCTGTTGATTCTAGTTTGTCATCTACTTTTTTCTCCTCCTGGTGCTGTTGATTCTAGTTTGTCATCTACTCTTTCTCCTCCTGGTGCTTTTGATTCTAGTTTGTCATCTACTCTTTCTCTTCCTGATGCTGTTGATTCTAGTTTGTCATCTACTCTTTCTCCTCCTGGTGCTGTTGATTGTAGTTTGTCATCTACTCTTTCTCTTCCTGGTGCTGTTGATTCTAGTTTGTCATCTACTCTTTCTCCTCCTGTTGCTGTTGATTCTAGTTTGTCATCTACTCTTTCTCCTCCTGGTGCTGTTGATTGTAGTTTGTCATCTACTCTTTCTCTTCCTGGTGCTGTTGATTCTAGTTTGTCATCTATTCTTTCTCCTCCTGGTGCTGTTGATTCTAGTTTGTCATCTGCTCTTTCTCTTCCTGGTGCTGTTGATTCTAGTTTGTCATCTACTTTTTCTCCTCCTGGTGCTGTTGATTCTAGTTTCTCATCTACTCTTTCTCCTCCTGGTGCTGTTGATTCTAGTTTGTCATCTGCTCTTTCTCCTCCTGGTGCTGTTGATTCTAGTTTGTCATCTGCTCTTTCTCCTCCTGGTGCTGTTGATTCTAGTTTGTCATCTACTCTTTCTCCTCCTGGTGCTGTTGATTCTAGTTTGTCATCTGCTCTTTCTCTTCCTGGTGCTGTTGATTCTAGTTTGTCATCTGCTCTTTCTCCTCCTGGTGCTGTTGATTCTAGTTTGTCATCTGCTCTTTCTCTTCCTGGTGCTGTTGATTGTAGTTTGTCATCTACTCTTTCTCTTCCTGGTGCTGTTGATTCTAGTTTGTCACCTACTCTTTCTCCTCCTGATGCTGTTGATTCTAGTTTGTCACCTACTCTTTCTCCTCCTGGTGCTGTTTATTCTAGTTTGTCATCTACTCTTTCTCCTCCTGGTGCTGTTGATTCTAGTTTGTCACCTACTCTTTCTCTTCCTGGTGCTGTTTATTCTAGTTTGTCATCTACTCTTTCTCCTCCTGGTGCTGTTGATTCTAGTTTGTCATCTACTCTTTCTCCTCCTGGTGCTGTTTATTCTAGTTTGTCATCTACTCTTTCTCCTCCTGTTGCTGTTGATTCTAGTTTGTCACCTACTCTTTCTCTTCCTGGTGCTGTTTATTCTAGTTTGTCATCTACTCTTTCTCTTCCTGGTGCTATTTATTCTAGTTTGTCATCTACTCTTTCTCCTCCTGGTGCTGTTGATTCTAGTTTGTCATCTACTCTTTCTCCTCCTGGTGCTGTTGATTCTAGTTTGTCATCTACTCTTTCTCCTCCTGTTGCTGCTGATTCTAGTTTGCCATCTACTTTTTCTCCTCCTGGTGCTGTTGATTCTAGTTTGTCATCTACTCCTGCTGCTTCTTTTCGCCCTCACATGTCACCCTGGAATATACTTGTATAGAGAAGGCAGTCGCCAGTTCAAGGTTGCTAATATCCCCCTAGAGTTTTTCATATGATGTAGGAAATATTAGTCTGCTAATAGTGTGAATTTCTCTAACCAAATCATGTTTCTTGGTGAGTAAATTTGTCTTATTTAATCTCTCCCTTTATGTTTGTGCATGTCTCTCATTGTATCAGCCTAGGAGTAAATCTCTCTCTCCTTTCCTCCTTGATCTGTCACTGTATGCATGACTGATCTTTTTTCTTGTCCTATTTATGCATGTGGTGCTTTCTTATGGAATTTATCTCTGTGTGTGAACAAGTTCATTTCTCTTATTGAATATCTTTTCTTTTTTTTCCCCCTTTGCATGTTTGAATTTATTGGCAAGATGATCTTTCAGTGAGTAATAGTCAATGGCACAATTGAAATCTAAGATATATATCTTCTTCTTCTTCTTCTGCGTTCATCCGGATTTTTTTTTTTCGTATGTGATTGCGTTGTGCCTGTTTACAGCAGAGCTGCATTCTTGCGCCATTAGGTCGACACATCCGACTTCTGCTGGCATTTTTTGACCGGGTTAACCTTCCCGGGGAGATATATATTGTTCCTGATATGTAACATTTTTTACCTGGATCATGATTTTGTAACACTGTTTGCTGGTTTCCTCTTCCTTTAGATGTAAGACAACAATGGAGGTACTGCATGGGCTCATGTCTCAGGTCATCAAAGATCGGCTGTTTAACCAGGTGCACTGCAAGCCCCTCCAGGAGCAGCAGGCAATTCAACAATGACGCCCGTAATGTGTGTAGCATATCATCAGGGGAACTGTTGCCAGTACTTTGTACCTTAATGTGTACTTCAGTGTTTATTTGTCATTAAATAATTTTCTGTGGTCATGTTGTGAGATGAGCGGGTGTGGAGAATGTTGCGACAGTTGGGAAGGCTGGGGATATTAGAGATGAAGAGAGAGTTTGGATAATTTCGTGTCGACCGGGAAGTTTGGGAATATTTGAGACAAGGATTGTTCAGAGAATGTTGTGACAGCAGGGAAGGTTGGGGATGTTAGACATGAAGAGAGAGTTTGGAGTTAGTTGTGACAACCGGGAAGTTTGCGAATGTTAGAGACAAGAGGAGAGTTTGGAGAATGTTGTGACAACTGGAAAGGTTGGGGATGTTAGAGATGAAGAAAGAGTTTGGAGAATGTTGTGAGAACCGGGAAGTTTGCGAATGTTAGAAACAAGGAGAGAGCTTGGAGAATGTTCTGACAACTGGGAGGATTGGGAATAACAGAGGCATAGGCCGACAGAAAGATGGGTTAGCAGAGTGGCTTAAAAGAAGAATATTTGTCGAGTTTATCAAGAATATAAAGCATGGTTGTGGAGGAAAATGATCGCCTACACCTGCACTTGATAGTGATGAAATGAGAAGAAAAGTCATCAATATATGTTTGCTAGATGTGAAAACTTTCTGAGTTTTGTGAGTTAACAAAAACTACTGTATGTACATGAATATTCATACATAAATTTTTGTCTGTCGTTGGTTTCTGGCTATTACTCAGCTCTTGGTCGACCTAGCCTCTTAAATCTGGGTACTAGAGATGTCTCTGAGAAAGTAGTACCTACCATAATACCCCAGGTGTGCTGTTGCATCGTTGGAAATATACATCTTAGTTAGTTAGTTAGTTATCAGTTGGGGTATCTTCGTTGCACTCCGGACATGTCCATAGGTGCTCAGATCCTCCCCCCAGCATATGCATCAGCGTCCGGTGGCTAATAGTGCCAGTTCTGTGTTGGTTGACGAGGCGCTTGGTTTTCCCGATGTACCTCTCGCGTCTGGCTGTGCCGATTCTTACTCCCAGGTCTTTCATCCTGGAAAGCGATGTGGAATCACTGGCGTCAAAATCCTCTGTTCTCGCCATATCTTTAAGGGCGTTAATAACATCAGCACGATCCATGGGCTGGCCATCTACAGGGGGTGCAGAGCCAGCCAATTTATCAGCTCGTTCATTTCCCTCGACTCCCGCATGTCCCGGGACTAAGATGAAGGTGACTTTGCGGACAACGGACTTCCGCAGCGACTCAGTCCACTGTCTACGTACAGATCCAGCTTCGACCTTCTGAATCATGCTCATTGAATCACTTAGTACACAAACGTTGGTATAATGCTGTGATTCCAGCCATATGAAAGCCTGTGTAACTGCCATCACCTCCATCGTCATGCTGCTCGTGGTCATAGAGTGGGCACCACTGGATTCTTGAACGGTTCGGCCCGCTGAACGGGCTGTAAATGCCCACGCACTTCTCTGCTGCTTTACAACAGATCCATCTGTATAGATGAGCACTTCGGGACTATCTGAGTGATCATAGATGAGCGCGTTAACCTCTGCATTGACAGCGGCAGGGTTCTGCTCTCTGCACCGTCTGTCGAGTGTGATAATGCAGGAGAAGGTACACTTAAAAGCTGGAGGCACCGGCACCCATTCGTAAGACTGCAGACCTGTCCGACGACATCTTCCGCCCGACCCATCCATGATTTGCCCCTCTTTAGCCTGTCACCCTTTTCTCTGAATACAGCGTCATGCAGAGGGTGCTGCTCATCTGCACTTATTTTTAATTTTTAATAATATACATCTAACATGCATCATTATACTGTAGTGGCATGTTTAGTTAGTTAGTTAATCGACAGATCAACCTCATTGCACATCGAACCATTCAGTCCATAAGTGCTCGGATCCCCTCCTCAGCAAATCCCGCAACGTGTAGCGGCTAACGACACCAGTTCTGTGTTGCTTTATCAATCTTCTTTGGCTTCCTGTGTAGTGTTCTTGTTTGGCCACACCTCTTTTAATTTGCTGTTCTTGCAGTCTGACCATGGTTGTAGATTCACAGTCATCACTTGGTTCTCGCAAGTCTTGCTTCTCGTAGAGCATTTAGAATGTCAGCCTGGTCCATGGTGCGTCCGCCCTCCACAGTAGCCTTACCTGCGAGCTTGTCAGCCCACTCATTTCCTTGTACTCTCGCATGCCCTGGCACGAAGATGAAACTAATCTTTGCCAGCCGAGACCGCTCCAGAGACAGCAACCACTCTCTTCAGATCCACCCCATCTCCATCCCCTTGAGCATGCTCATTGAGTCGCTAAGGAAACATGCCCTAGTGAATGTCTGTGTCTCGAGCCATGTTATTGCTTTACTTACTGCCATGACTTCCATAGTCAGGCTACTTGTGGTCTCAACAAAAGCACCAGAGTCCTCCTCCACAATTCTCCCTCAGGCCTGAGCCGTAAAGGCCCATGAGCTTCTCAGGACGACCAACCCATCTGTGTAAATGACAGCATCACCATCTAACGAATTCTCGAAAATCAAGGCTTGTACTTCTGCCTCCACAGCAGCCGGATTTTCTTGTGTGCATTTTCTGTCTAGTTGGATGCAAACTGAAAAGGACGTACAGAAATCTGTTGGCACTTGTACCCACTCCTCGCCAGGTTCTAAGTCCTCTAGTGAACACACGTGTTGAAGAATGGCATGTTTTCAAAGTAATACTTGGGCTGCCTTCCTTGGGCCTAATGCCATGTGACAATACATGCAAACTGTTCAATAGTTGTTTGTTGTTCCATGAGAAGAAGAAAAGTATTAGAGAACTTGGTGACAACTGGAAAGATTGAAGGAAAAAGAATACAGGGAAGGCAAAGAAGTAAATATCTGGATGGTCAAGACAGGAACACAAGTTGATCCAAGACTGCAGTGATCATGTGTGATGATAAAACATGACCATGAACACTTTATCAGAATGGCACATCATATAAAGTGCTCTTTTGATCCAGTTCTGGTGACCATAAAAAAAAAACTAATAAAAACATTAGGAAGTGACCTTTTCAACCATATATCAGCCCAGAAAATTCTATTATATTCTATGGCTGGAGGAAACAATCCTAGAACATATATTACAACACTATACCATATACATACAGCTAAAAAGGTCTATTCTATGGCCAGGGGAAACAATCCTAGATGTCAAATTATGAAAGTTCATGAATAAGAGCGCTCGCCCTTAACCTTACAATGTGTGGATGCTAGGGGTTCAACCTCTACACCGGTCAGTTGGACTAAAATCTTGACTTGGGGGCTTAGTTGACAAAGTTCCTCAGAAGACGGAGTGTTCGCCTGATGTCAAAGGACACTAGTAATAGGGAAAGCTAGTCCACACACAAAGAGAGGCAGAGGTAGACCAAGAGAAATGATGCTGGATGGATTGAGATGGAGGAATATCATCAGCAGAGTTGATCTAGAACACCAAGGACCAAGATCTGTGGAGAGTCATGAATGCCAGTGCCAGCCGGTATAGCACTTGATGATGATGAATCCACACACACACACACACACACACAAATCAGTCCAGTGTATTAGAAGTAGCATGAATATGGACTATGCATGAGTTAAAGTGAGCAAATGCGCACGCACACATGCACACACGCACAAATACAGGAAAGAATATTGCAGATGTATGCGGATTCCAAGCAAATGAAAAAAGAAAATCCGACTGATTTAAGCCACTGTTGTCTGTACCTGCAAGACCTGGACATTCAAAGAGGTGATCTTTGAGTCTTGTGAGGATGTGTAAGAAGCTGATGCTCCAAAGTGAGCAGTGGTTGGAGTCTGTTCTGGTGCATGTTAAGTGATGTCTGTTGCTTTCAAAGCCTGAAAATCATGGTCTGGTCCTTCCTTGTCTTGTCTTTGGGGTCAGGACTCAGCATTAATTGTGTGCGGCACATAAGTGTGGTTGCTTTGTATATTGATGAACACTGATGTTAAACATTGAATTCTGGTTTGTAGTTAATACGTTCCTCTAAGATTTGAAAGCTTGTTGATTTTAATCTGAAGGAATAAAAAGATATTTGTCCACTTGTATTTCATTTTCTGTGTCATAACAACTGGGTTTTTTCTTCGTATTTTACATATGTGTGACTGGATAGTTAATATCTTGGTCATGAATGAGGACACCGCTTATGATGTCTGGCAGGGCAGGGTTATTTTTTTTTCTAAATTAAAAAAGTATTCAGTGGACCAGTAATCAAATAGAGAACATTTTGTTTGAGGACACCGCTTATGATGTCTGGCAAGGCAGGGTTCTTTTTTTTTAATATAATTAAAAAAATATTCAGTGGACCAGTAATTAAATGGAGAAAATTTTGTTCCATCTGCGATTTATTTCTTATGGTGATTCTTGTTTTCTTACTACACTGTACTGATTCTGTGTATCTAAGGCTTCATCAGTTTTGTTTTTGGATTGTAAATTGTGCTGTCCGTCATCACTAAAGACAGATGGTGAAATCAGAACCATTAAGCTAACCATCATAGTAATTCCAGGAAGCTATGTGACGTTGTGTTAAACGACACAAATGCATATTGGGCATTCCCGTGCATGCTCAATCCTCCACTACAGCAGCCATCCTAAGGTATTTCAGCTCACTGTTCCCATGAGGAGTCAGTTACGGTATCTGCTCTGCATCCTGTGAAGGTACCATTGACAAAGCTTAACCAGGCCTTACTACCAGTTCATGCAGCCGGGCTAGTACAGATGTTTCGTCATTATCAGCCGGGTCCATATTGCATTGATTTTATCATCCCTGCCCATGCCTCTTCCTGTTTGCATTGCATAATTTGCCAGCTGTTCTGAGCGTTCGTTATCTTTTACTCCAGCATGCCCGCATTTGTACATGCGGGTGAGTGATGTGAGGCGCGATTTGCAAATGCTGCCTGTCCATTCAGAGAGGAAGCTGCTGATTGCAATTTTCTATATCATGTTCATGGGGGGTCTGATATTATTATCATGTCTGACTCCCTTTTCTGCTAGCCATGTGAGTGTTCTGGAGGCAGCAGTGATTTCTGTAGTCAGAATTGATGTAGTTATCTTAAACTCACCACTATCCTCCTCAATTGTTCTCCTAATCTGTTGACCACAATGACCGTCAGCCACGTTTCATGGACTCATCGGTGTGATGATCATGATGTCCTCTTGGTGTGAATGTCGTTCAACCAGTTCCTTTATATCAGTGTCAACTGATGCAGTCAACTGCAGTTATCACCCTAGTGTAGTGACCCACCTGAGAGTGGTTTTTGCAAGTCAAGGGTGTGTGCATGTGTGTGTCCATTCTTCTCCAGTGTTGGTCACCTAGGTCACAGACCTGTTTGATTATCTCTTCAGCCTCGGCCATCCAAGAGCAACAACCTCCTTTAGGGATACTCACTTTATGTTATCAATTACGCTGTGTTGGGGGTGGGGGGGGGGGGGGGGGGTTAAACTTCCAGGGGAAGTAGATCATTTATCTATAAACGTTGTCCCATAGAAGGTTCTGCTGTTAGGGTCTTCTTCTTCTTCTTCTTTGCGTTCATCCGGAGTGATTTTTTCAGATGTGATTGCAGTGTGTCTGGTTAGGCACCCTCGGGTCGAAACCCTCAGGCCAACACATCCGACTTTTAGCGTGCATTTTTGACCAGGTTAGCAATCCTGGGAGACTCTCACTTTTGTGGTACCGTCCACATCTCAGCTGGTCTAGTTGGAACAGTCGAAGACTACACGGTCATCCCTCAAGTGAAGGCAGGGACAGTCCATAGCATTTTCCGCCATCCTGGGTGGCTTCCATAATTGCAGAGCCGGCACATAACGCTCTGGTGCTGGGTTTACCGAGGGAATCGTCACGTCCTGCTCATGGCTGTTTTAATTCCTCACTTCAATATATTGGGCATTTCGCTCGCCCTGGGCCGTTCCTGCACAAACCAGTCAGCTCTGCGGTTGGTTTCCACTAAGCGAGTTTTCGGACATGTGCTTGTCCCTGTACCCATCAGAGCTGTTCCAGGCACGGCGGACATTCGGAAAACTACCTAGTCAGAGCTGTTCCGAACAAGAGCGGCATTCGGAAACTAGGTAGTCAGAGCTGTTCCTAGCACGGGAGACATTCGGACGAGACATTTCACTCGGACGTAAATGCGTAGTGTCAATTTTTAGTTTGCCACCCGTAGGACGACACTTCCGACTTCCGGCGGGCATTTTTTTAGTGAGGTTAGCCTTCCTCTGGTTTCGAGACACGTTAGACTGTTGTAATGTCACCCACATCTCAGCTGGTCAAGATAGAACGATCAACGATATCGTGGTCTGCCCTCAAGGGAAGGCAGGGGCAGACCATGGGCATTATCTCGCTATCCAAGGAGGCTTCCATAATTGCAGAGCCGGCATATATTGCTCTGAGACTGGGCTCACCCAAGGAGTTTCCACGTCCTGCTCATGGCTGCTTTAGTTCCTCACTTCCATGTGTTGGGCATCCCACTTGCCACTGATCGCTCAATCACACACCAGGAGCGGTCAGACTGCGAGTGACATCCACTCGGTAAGCTTTTGCTTGTGACTTCAGACCACGCAATAGGTTCGCTCGCCGTGCGTTCCATTTCGCGTTGATGAGACATTCTTCCACTTTTGTCTACACTCTCTATGAGTTAGATACAGACAGTTTCCGTAATCCTTCGACTGGGGCACTTTCCTGACTTTTTGTACTCGCTCACGAGGTAGGCTACATGTGCTGCCGGCTCAGCACCTTACCTTCGTGCAGCAGTGAAACGGGAAACGGCCAGGCCCCTTCATCCGGGAAACTCTCATATCCCCCAGCTGGGAGCCTTCGAACATGTATCAGACCTGAGCATGTAGCTTGCTCAGTATCATGTTTCTATTTTCCGGTAGACGGGTATCAGCCTGGCTCTAAGATCCGAGGGTTTGTGGCTTAGAGGCGTTCAGCCACAGCCCTCGACGGGGAGCCTTAAGAGTTTTGTCCGGACCAAGAAATTCTGCCTTTGTGCACCTCATTTAAATTTTGACTGCTATCCTCAGTCTATGCCTGCAGAGCAGCAGGTTGTGTCTCTCTTAGTCTGGTCCCTATCCCATAAGCTGTCCGATATGTAATTTTCCACCCATCGGCAAGCAAATGAGGTCTATGGGACACGCAAGCTCCCCCACCACGTCAAGGTGGAGACACATCGGGGGAGCTGTTAGGGTCTGAAGTATCAGGCCTTCACATATTCTAGGCCTTGACATATGAGGTGAGGTGTTGAGCTCCCTTTCTCAGCACCTTTCATTTCCAGAAAATTACCCAGTACCCATCGTTTGGGGCTTAGTCAAGCCCAGAGCCATATTGGTGGGACAAACAAGAATTCTATCTCTGATGGAGATTGAGCCCAGACCACTGTCTTGAGAAGCCAGCACACAAACCACCATGTCACCCCTGCTGGCTTTAGCCTGGATTATGATTTGTGACTGGTTGTCTCATCACTTAAATGTAAGATAGCAATGGACGTACTGCACAGACTCTACAAAGATCAACTGTTTAATCAGGGTCACTACAGGTCTGTCGGAACATGTGAAGGTTTTACAACTCTATGGCAGTATCTGCTATGGGGCTAATTTTACTTTTATCTACAGGAGGAAAAATAAAAACCCTTAGGTTACATAATTGCCTGGGCAAGTTATTCATATCGACATGGGCGTTCACACAATAAGGAAAGAATGGTACACTCCCTCCTGATCCTGGGGTTGTGGATCTAATAGGAAATAAAAACAGTTAGGTACATGTAACTCCTACAGGAGTTACACATAGCTAAATGTTTTTATTTCCTACTGTTATATCCTGCTGACTTGGGAATGTAAATTACAAGTATCTCTGAAGTCAGAGTGGGTTTGTCTGATGGTGAGGAACATGGGTATTAGGAAAAGGTAATCCACGTGCAAAAATCACTCCAGTGCACTAGTATGGACCACTTGATTTCAAAGTGAGCAAACGGAAAGAAAAAGTCCTGCTGCAGCCGTTACTTCTCATATCTTATGGATCCAATGTCTAGCCTTCTCTGACAAGGACAAAAGCCTTCTCTGACAAGGACAAAAGCCTTCTCTGAAAAGACAAAAGCCTTCTCCGACAAGGACAAAAGCCTTCTCCGACAAGGACAAAAGTCTCAGAGGTCCTGTGTGCACGATGCGCACATTATTAAAAATCCCTCGGAGGTCAGCATGGCAGAATGGATAAGATCGCTCGCTGATGCTGGGGAAGCGGGTTCAACGCCTACACTGGCTCAGTTTGGACTAAGGTATCTTTAACTTGGGGATGTAAATTACAAGTACCTCAGAAGTCAGTTGCCTGATGACGAGGGAAACTGGTAATAAAGAAAGCTAATCCACATAACAAACATCAGTCTAGTGCTACAAGTAGTAGTGGCATGTGTATGGACTACACTTGAGTTAAAGTGAGCGAACGTTCCCAAAAATATGCCTCAATAGATGGAAATAAAACAAGAGCAGGCTAAAGAAGACACTGTCAAGGCAAAATTGTTTCTGTTAGAAATCATCGTCATCATGTGCCTTGTAGATAAGCTTGGTGGTCATGTTTCACCATCTCAGTCAGCAGTCTCCGATCAGGCCTGCGTTGTTGTCTGGATTTATGCCTTTTAGCCACACCATCAGGGTATTTATCCCTTTGTCTTCCCCTTGTTCTTTTCCCCATCAAGTTTGGGTACTTTTGCCTTTATTCACCCCAAACAAAATAGAATCCCAGGGTATGACGTCACATACAGGGGTTCCCTGTTGCGCCGTAGCTCGGTGCGCAGTTTTATCGGTGTGCAACAGTTGCTTCCCCCCCCCCCCCCCCCCCCCCCCCCCCCCCCGCAACTGTAACTGACCAAATGAAATGCTTGTCAACTCTTGAGACCAGCAGTGTACGAAAAGAATGATGATGATCTGTCTGTACGCGAGATGCGAGGGCCTTGCAGCCATGTGCGCCTTGTCTTAGCTGGAGGATGTCCTACCGACATACATGGTGAATGTCGTCGTCGACATCTCTCCCATCTGTCCTGACGCTCAGTCAGCGACAGCACCATGATGACATGATTATGAGAACGGTGTCTAGCAGAATGTCAGATGCCATGATGCTGCTGCAGAAAATGCAACGCTACTCTGGCTTGTCGTGGACAGCTGCTGCCTGCTGCCAGTTCCAGAAAACTCATTGATGAGACAGAAAGACAGACACACATACACACTCACACAGAAACGGTTGCCAAAGCCACCAAAGAAACACTGTGGGGGAAATTGAAACGCACTGACACGAACTGTACCCGAACATAGAGGAGATCACCATCAGTGCTAAATATAGCTGGTGACCCTAAATATAGCTGGTGACGTTCGTTTGGGGTGAATTAAGGCAAAAGTACCGCCAGTTGTCTCTACGTTTTCAACTAAAAGTGCTTTCTATGCTGTCCATCGTCTGTGTGATTTCCTGGGCTAAAACTATTGACTACATCGGACTGATTTTGTTTACTAGTGTCTATCACTATCAAGCGAACCCTCTCCAACTTCTGAGATATTTGTAATTTACGTCCCCAAATTAAGGATGAGAAGGCAATATTTAAGTCCCTTCACCATCCGTGACTTGGGAATGCAAATTGCAAGTACCTCTGAAGTCGGAGTGGGTTTATATGATGGTGAGGGGCACTGGTAAAAGGGAAAGCTAATCCACACGCAAAATTCAGGAGTACACGTGAATTTAAAGCAAGCGAGCACAAAGAAGAATAAGCCCATTCACTAACAAGTGGAATGAAACTATCAGGTATGTATATCTCACTTGGTGTCACAGACATGGCTGCAGTGTTGCTAGGTTTCCAGATAAGCTTTCAGTCTCATTAGATTTTAGACACACCTCATAAATACAAGTCACCCTGCATTGTCGTACTCTGAGACAACTTTCTGTTTCCCACATTGTTGACATGTACTAACAAAAACACACACAATCAATCAACACATGTTATAAATAACAGCAAAGTTATAAAGTTGCATACATTTTCAATATTTATTGACATAAACATATGAAATATTTGTTCATGCAAATGAAAAAAGAAACTACAAAAGGCACAGATTCTATTGCAATGTCAGAGAGTCAAGATGTAAAGATAAATATAAAGGTATAAGACATATGTTGTAGTTTTATTTTGTATATAGTAAACATAAACCTTGCATTACTTTTTGTCATTGCAAAAATACAACTCACACTGAATGTGGCAAGAAAAGAAGTAGAGATGTGAGGGGGCACTAGACAATATACAATTGAAAGCTGTAGCCTATATAGTTAAGTGAGTAAACCCGTTTTACATGCCTTAAGGTTTATGGTGCTAGACCCAAAGTTTTGTAGCCCAATCAGTTGTTTCTTCAGCCAAATGCTAAAGAAGGTGGCCGCTTTATTTCTGATTTGTCCATATACTTCAATGTTTATATTGTCTAGTATTGTTTCCTATCTCTGCTTCTTTCCTGTACTCCCATGAGTGATAACCAATGCTAGTAAAATAGTCCAGAGCCTGTCAACTGTGAGGAAACTGACAAGCAATCGTGTTTTCAGCCATATGAAAACCTTCCCAGTATACACCAGAAATGGCTGCAATGATGCTTTTACTATTCGCACATAATTATTTGCATATCATTGATTGATTGATTTAGGAACCGACATCACAGCAATCGGGGCATTCCCATAAGCGCTCTGTCCCCATCCTCAGAAGCCAGCGAAGAGTTCCAACCCCAATATTTGCATATCATTTACAGCATATCACCATCAACCCCAGCATTTTTGGCTGGTTGTGATTGTCTTGGCAATTTTAAATTCAGTAGTTTGCCATTGCTTTTTGAACAGCTGACGCTCATATTATTGTGAACATCAACGTAAAGCGGTTTGCTCGTGAACATCAACGTAAAGCGGTTTGCTCGCTAATCACCTGCACTTGTCTTTGAACCTGCTGTGACAGAATTGTGAAACTGCATTCACTATCCCTAAACCACAAGTTTGCAAAACTGTACACCATCCTTAAGTTACTAACCCTGTGTTCACCACACCAGTGGTCACCACCCCTGTGTTCACCACCCCTGTGTTCACCAATCCTGTGTTTATCACCCCTGTGTTCACCAATCCTGTGTTTATCACCCCTGTGTTCACCAATCTTGTGTTTATCACCCCTGTGTTCACCAATCCTGTGTTTATCACCTCTGTGTTCACCAATCCTGTGTTTATCACCCGTGTTCACCAAGCCTGTGTTTATCACCCCTGTGTTCACCAATCCTGTGTTTATCACCCCTGTGTTCACCAATCCTGTGTTCATTACCCCAGTGCTCACCAATCCTGTGTTTATCACTCCTGTGTTCACCACCCCTAAGCCACAGTTGCAGATTCTCATGTAACTCGCACAAACTGTCAATGAGACTAAAGCTTTGAAAACAAGAACATTTAATACTGGCAAAGTAGAAAGAGACAGATAACAGAAATAAGCTTTGTAAAAAATAGACTATTTACACGTTGCAGTTTACATTAAATATGCGTTATATTTACATGAAGCAGTTTGCATTAAATATGTGTTTGCACAAGAAATCAGATCAAAACACTGCTACAGAATGAGGATTCTGAGACTTTTCTAACAGTTTAAGTCAAACATACGTTTTTATCTGTTGAGTTGAGTTATGTGTGAATATTAAGAATGCTTGCCTGCAAGCCCAGTGGTCATGAGGATATGTTTTTTTGGGTCAAATTGCTCTGGGTTTCCAAGTGAACTCAACCTAACATGGGTACAGAGTCTGAAAGTCTGAAGATTGCTACTTGTTAATTACAGTCAAGTTAGTATTATGCATCATCTTTCTGTATGTTCTTATCTCCACTTGGTTTTATAAGTACTTCTTAATACACCTCTTGGCTCACCATAGCTTCTTTATCAGACAGGTAGTTGTCACCTTTCTTTGCCAGTTTGTCAGCCTCTTCCGTGTCCAGGTATATTGCAGTGTGAGAAGATCCATTGTATTATAGCCCTGTAGGATTTCTTACTTAGTCCATGGAGTGCTGCTCTTAGGTAGCCTTAGGAAACAATGCAGGTCTAATCTGTTTACTTCACGAAAATTGATGCAGGCGCTGGAAAAATAGTGATGTTAAAGGTAGTTGCATATACTTTACAGGACGTTGCAGTCAACCCCAGCATATTTTGGCTGTTTGTGATTTCTTGGCAAGTTTATGTTCAGTAGTTTGCCATTGATTTTTGAACGATTTTTATAAAAATCCAATGCAAGGTGGTCTGCAAATAGTGATGATAAAGACTTTACCTGGATTATTCATTAGAAGAGATTACTGATGGCTATAGATGTGGTAAGATGATGCTTTAACTCACAAAGAGAACTGGTTACTCACATCAGAAGAAGAGTCCACATTCTTTGGGCATAACATGAGAAGAGGAAAGCTGGAGTATGTTGTCAAACTGGGAAGGAAAGGCAGGGAGAGAACAAGAGAGAAGATGCTGGACAGTTTGGTATCAAGGCTTGGAGGAACGTCGGTATCATAAATTATTTGCAGAGCAAAAGACAGAAGGCTGTGGAGAGACATGATCACCAGTGCCATATTGCAAGGACTATAAGAAGAAGAAGATGATGCACAATTTCATGTTTTTCATCTCATGTATAGGATGTCTTAAGCCTAAAGTATCAAGATTCAAATGGTTAAAACATTTACAAAGTATATTTTTAAACAGCAAGCCATGACAGACAGATACATAATTGATTTATTTGGTTGTTTCGGGATTTGAGATTTAAATATTAGCACAACCCACTACTGGCAACTGCTGATCATATTCTGGTATGAACTTAAGGCCTATCCACGTCAATGTGGAAGCACTAGACTCGAGTTTCGCTCTCTTTTGAGCTCGTCAGTAGTGCATATCCTTGACCGGACCCGGAAACAAACCCCGGATCACTGATGTGTGAAGCGGGTGTGTAAACACTAGACCACGCGGCACACGCTGGACATGGCCAATTTATCACAACAAAATATTACGTCACCCATCGTAGGCTGTAGCTCAAGATAGATACATAATTGGCTCTGAGATAGGCAGGCATGTAATATCAAACATGTTTTCATAATGGAATGAGAGGATATAACACATCCACAACACGCTATCACACATAATGTGAAAACAACCAAAGTAATAATGTACACACAGCTGAGGGAATGTATACATGATATGGTAAATGTGGATACAAAATGGCCATGCAACAATAATTATAAAGGCACACTGATAACAATGGTAGATGAAATAAGTTATAGAAGATCATTTCATTTGCTGAGATTACAATATTGAAACACAACAGTGATTATGGAAGACTAAAACCATAATGTTTATAATCATATCATGCCTATTGACAATGCCATTTCGTCTCCTGTGCTTAATTATGTAATTATATTTACTAGTTTCCTTCCACTTTGTCTTAAGTCCTAAATATTGTAATCTGTCTTCTGTCTTCTTTCTATGCCCCAAGCATTGCGATCTGGTCTTTCTACTTCTCCCCCAGCCCTAAACATTGCAAACCAGTCTTCTTTTCCTGTTTTAAACACTGAGTGTAGTCATATTTCCTTGTCCTAAATACTGCAATATAGTTTTATTTCCCTGCCCTAAACATTGCAATATAATCTTTCCCTGTCCTAAACACTGCATGCAGTATAGTTTTATTTCCCTGCCCTAAACATTGCAATATAATCTTTCCCTGTCCTAAACACTGCAATATATCTAAACATTGCAGTATAGTTTACTTTCCTTGTCCTAAGCGTTGTAATACATTCTTCTTTCCCCATCCCAGACATTGCAAACTGATCTTCTTTCTTCTTTCCCTGTCCTACACATAGCACTCTAGTCTTCTTTCTGTTTTAAACATTGCAACAAGAAGCGCTTTGTATGGGCTGTGCTCATTTGAATCAAGTCCTGTAAAATAACATCCAAAATCTGTACTTTTTATGTCTTCAACAAATATATTTTGTGTGCTGGACAAAATTGCACTGTATCCTATTTGCTTCTGAGCTTCAATATTTGTGCCTTTTGTCTGTGTGTAATTCAAACTTCTTCCCGGCAACTGTTGACTGGGTTATCCTTCCCAGGTATCTAGAACCAATTTATAGTCACAGCTTTTATAGTGACAAACAATAATTTCAAATTTCCCTGAATATTGCTGGGGTAGCATAAACATCTTTTCAACAGATTGTACACACTTCAAAAGTCAACTCAGCCTCATCAAATGGATGTCTTAGATGTTCTTTCCAAAGGAAAGATGGTAAGAAAAGAAACTGGTCACCACTTGTTATACTACAACCTAGTATAAGTGAAATTCTACAACTTGTTAATTTGCACATTTGCTTTGAGATAATTTTTCTTTACAGCTAATCTATATATATAAAAATCGTTGTATGTATATATGTGTGTGTATATGTATGTATGTGTGTGTATGTATGTGTGTATGTGCGTGTATGTGTGTGTGTATGTATGTATGTATGTAGATCCGTTCTTTATGCGTTCGCGAACGGTCCATCTGATTGAGATGAAATTTTCTACACGTTTTCCTTTCATTCCTGTGCAACCAACTGTCATAGTTTTATCTATCAGCTATTACCTTCCTAAAATTTTATTTTGTAATGACATGACTGAACATAAGAAAATATAAAAAAATATAAAAAAGGGACATAACATTTAGTAGGATTGTTATATCTTAAGTTAAATCCCCTGGCTATAGATATCTATATGAATTAAATGAGATGCTCCCCACCAGGGACTGGGTGCAGCCGGGCCAGGTCAGACAGACAGACAGACAGATAGTCGGGAACGGGAGCTTATATGACTACAAGTTTACTTTAGATAGATCTCTTCCAATCATATTTTCTATCTATTCTTCTATTCTATCTATATTTTTAACGGGAATGGGCCGAACATACATACATAGACAGACAGATAGATAGATAGATCGGGAACGGGAGCTTATATGACTACTTATATTAATTAAATGAGATGCTCCCCACCAGGGCCTGGGCAAAGTCGGGCCGGGTCGGACAGACACACAGACAGACAGACAGATAGATCGGGAACGGGAGCTTATATGACTACTTATATTAATTAAATGAGATGCTCCCCACCAGGGCCTGGGCGAAGTCGGGCCGGGTCGGACAGACACACAGACAGACAGAGAGATAGTCGGGAACGGGAGCTTATATGACTACTTATATGAATTAAATGAGATGCTCCCCACCAGGAGCTGGGCGAAGCCGGGCCGGGTCAGACAGACAGACAGACAGACAGATAGATAGATCTATCCAGAGCCTGGGCAAAGCCGGGCCGGGCAGCTAGTTTACTTGATAAAAGTTGTACAATACTCTACGCACAAAAGTTAAACCTATTCGAGTGTGTTTATACTATTCATGTGCATTATAAATGTTTCAATGAAATGAATCAATCTTGAGCCAGTTAGAACTAGAGTCCACGAGGAAGAAGAGTGCATTATCATTCACTTGGTGAATTATCAATATCCTTTTCCTCTATGAAATTTTAGAAATAAGTGTGTTTAATTTATCTTACATCTGATTTCTTGTGTGGACAGGGGGACAATATCATCAGAAAGTCCATATCACCAAGCTGCTCTGTCAGTGTCCACTGACTTCAATATCCATATTAAGTGTTGTATATATATATATATATATATATATATATATATATATATATATATATATATATATATATATATATATATATATATATACACACACACAAGCACGCACATGTATGTGGGAGTGTGAGTTAAGAGCAGGTCAAATCATATTTTGTATGATCATTGTGCCCAAATTATCCCACATTCCATCGCAACTTTGGTATTTTCTTAAGGACTACTTCTACTGGTTATTAAACATTTCAGTTTATGTTCCCACTCACCAAACCCGACACTCCACATTGTACTAATGGCTTTGAGCAGAGGATCACAATTGGGAGGGTACAAGTCTTATTCTGGTGCAAGGAAATGCAGCCTACAGACTAAACGTCTTGCCAGAGCAGACCAGACGCCAAGTTTTGGTCCACAACTTGTCTAGGATCAATGTTCCCACATGCAGACAGCATTGCTTGGCTGATCTGGCAGTTTCTGCAGCTTGCTTTGTTACAAATGTATTGCTGTTACTACTGGAGTAAACTAGGGAGGGATCATGCATGATACACAAGGTCTCTACAATAGGGAGGGATCATGCATGATACACATGGTCTCTACAATAGGGAGGGATCATGCATGATACACAAGGTCTCTACAATAGGGAGGGATCATGCATGATACACAAGGTCTCTACAATTCAGCCTAGGTTTTGTGCTGTGGAGAGGTTATTATGCCTTTCTAAGCACAATGTAACAAACTATCGTCTGTCAAGATCCTTAATGTGCATAGGTTACTTGTACAGTAACTTAAACAACTTCATGTGAACAACTTTTAAGGAATCCATGAACATTTCATTTACAATAATAATGTACGTAACTCATTATGCTACTTTCACTAAGGCTTCATCATATACAATCAACTACTTTTATTAGGTAGCCCTCCTCTATTGTCCAACAGTACTTTACTCCAATTAAACTACTAGTATTATGTAAACTGTCCTTACTGTCATCCAACAGTAGTTTGCATGATACTGACCTCTCAGTGAATGCAACAGTCCCTTTATGTGTCCAACAGTCCCTTTATGTGTCCAACAGTCCCTTTATGTGTCCAACAGTCCCTTTATGTGTCCAACAGCACCTTGTGTGTCCAACAGTCCCTTGTGTGTCCAACAGTCCCTTGTGTGTCCAACAACCAACAGTCCCTGTATGTGTCCAACAACCAACAGTCCCTTTATGTGTCCAACAACCAACAGTCCCTGTATGTGTCCAACAACCAAGTCCCTGTATGTGTCCAACAACCAACAGTCCTTTTATGTGTCCAACAACCAACAGTCCCTTTATGTGTCCGAGAGCAACTTGTGTGTCCGACAGCAACTTGTGTGTCCAACAGTCCCTGTATGTGTCCAACAACCAACAGTCCCTGTATGTGTCCAACAACCAACAGTCCCTGTATGTGTCCAACAACCAACAGTCCCTGTATGTGTCCAACAACCAACAGTCCCTGTATGTGTCCAACAACCAACAGTCCCTGTATGTGTCCAACAGTCCCTGTATGTGTCCAACAACCAACAGTCCCTGTATGTGTCCAACAACCAACAGTCCCTGTATGTGTCCAACAACCAACAGTCCCTGTATGTGTCCAACAAACAACAGTCCCTGTATGTGTCCAACAACCAACAGTCCCTGTATGTGTCCAACAACCAACAGTCCTTTTATGTGTCCAACAGTCCCTGTATGTGTCCAACAACCAACAGTCCCTGTATGTGTCCAACAACTAACAGTCCCTGTATGTGTCCAACAACCAACAGTCCCTGTATGTGTCCAACAACCAACAGTCCCTGTATGTGTCCAACAACCAACAGTCCCTGTATGTGTCCAACAACCAACACTCCCTGTATGTGTCCAACAACCAACAGTCCTTTTATGTGTCCAACAGTCCCTTGTGTGTCCAACAGTCCCTGTATGTGTCCAACAACCAACAGTCCTTTTATGTGTCCAACAGCACCTTGTGTGTCCAACAGTACCTTGTGTGTCCAACAACCAACAGTCCCTGTATGTGTCCAACAACCAACAGTCCCTGTATGTGTCCACCAACCAACAGTTCTTTTATGTTTCCAACAGCACCTTGTGTGTCCAACAGTCCCTTGTGTGTCCAACAACCAACAGTCCCTTTATGTGTCCAACAGTCCCTGTATGTGTCCAACAACCAACAGTCCCTGTATGTGTCCAACAACCAACAGTCCTTTTATGTGTCCAACAGTCCCTTGTGTGTCCAACAGTCCCCTGTGTGTCCAACAGTCCCTTGTGTGTCCAACAGTCCCTTGTGTGTCCAACAACTAACAGTCCCTTTATGTGTCCAACAGTCCCTGTATGTGTCCAACAACCAACAGTCCCTGTATGTGTCCAACAACCAACAGTCCTTTCATGTGTCCAACAGTCCCTGTATGTGTCCAACAACCAACAGTCCCTTTATGTGTCCAACAACCAACAGTCCCTTTATGTGTCCAACAACCAACAGTCCCTGTATGTGTCCAACAACCAACAGTCCCTGTATGTGTCCAACAACTAACAGTCCCTGTATGTGTCCAACAACCAACAGTCCCTGTATGTGTCCAACAACCAACAGTCCCTTTATGTGTCCAACAACCAACAGTCCCTTTATGTGTCCAACAACCAACAGTCCCTTTATGTGTCCAACAGTCCCTGTATGTGTCCAACAACCAACACCCTTTATGTGTCCAACAACCAACAGTCCCTTTATGTGTCCAACAACCAACAGTCCCTGTATGTGTCCAACAACCAACAGTCCCTTTATGTGTCCAACAGCACCTTGTGTGTCCAACAGTCCCTGTATGTGTCCAACAACCAACAGTCCCTTTATGTGTCAAACAGCACCTTGTGTGTCCAACAGTCCCTTTATGTGTCCAACAACCAACAGTCCCTTTATGTGTCCAACAGTCCCTGTATGTGTCCAACAACCAACAGTCCCTTTATGTGTCCAACAGTCCCTTGCATGTCCAACAGTCCCTTGCATGTCCAACAGTCCCTTTATGTGTCCAACAGTCCCTCATGTGTCCAACAGTCCCTTGCATAATGCAGGTATTGTTGAATTGCTCCAGCAGTCAATAAACATGCAAATGTAACAAACCTCACTGGGCAACAGCTGTGATATGAACATGTATCAACTGAGATGGGGGATACTTATGAAGGTGTACATCATAACTAGAGTCCAATGGAAAGATGCTTTATTCTGCTTGATAGTATACCTACACACTGTTGACTTATCACAAATGAAAACTGACATAAATAGGAAAGTAGATGTCAGAAACCTAGTCATGTTTATCCTGTACATCCTCTATATCAAATTCTTTCACATTCTATGACAAAACATCATTGGTCTTGTGGAATCCAGGTCTACTACCATCATTGCCAAGCCACAGTGGCTAGTACTGTTGTACACTATCCAAAGCAGGATGTTAAAAATGCATCTTGCCCTGTCCATTAGTGTAACTTGTTTTTTTAACATGAAGAGCTTCTCTGGGACAATATAGAAACCATATAATCAATGTATATTCTTTACCAAAAATGTAACAAATGCTAAGAAAATGTATGCATCTTACTTGATTGTCAATGTACATTCCACAAGTCTCTATTGTCCTGAACGTGGATCTTAGTGTGAATAACTCCCTGTGTTACAGGTCTGCCATTTGTAAATCACTACAAGTGTGTTCAAATACAGAAAAACGGGCATGTAATAGTAACATACAAAGACACAAAGGCTATTAGCAGCAACTAAAGACATAAAAACAATTAGAAAACATTAAGAGCAGGACAGCTCTACAAAATACAGTTACAAAAAACAGGATGTTGCGGCAACAAGCCTACATCAGCAAACACTAAAAAAAATTCACAATTACACAAGTACAAATATGACACTATAGTAACTACAAAATATATAGAAATTTTTAAAAAATCAGACAGAAAGGAACAAGATATGAGCTACTTAACTCAGAGGCTCTGTTTGTGTGTTGTTTTTTCAATGTTCTTATTTACTGATGAAGGCTTCTCGCTGCTTTTCATAAATGTAAGTTGACCTACACTTTGTAATTTCACCCTTTCAAACTGCTGACATTTCCACAGCTTTATCGCAGTTTACATTTCAGCCCATTTCAACAAAAGAAACATATAACTACAAAATGTTATCTGTTAAATACATCGTATATGAGGTAAAATGAAAGCATGAAGTAGTGTATAAGACATAAATACCAGAATTTTTCAATGGACAAACTTTTTTTTTATACCTGCATTATTCCTTGAAAACACAGACATGTTGTTTTACAGAAGAATGTAACAACAATAGGGTGTATTTTTAATGACTGTGGGGTTTTTGAAAATATTGCCGTTCCAAGTTTTGTATTCACACTCTGTGGAGTTCATGCAACATAAACGGTAAATACAAAACTTGGAACGGCAATATTTAAAAAAAACCCACAGTCATTAAAAATATACCCTGTACCTTGTATAGCCAGAATGTACAAGTAAAGAAAATGGCCCTTTCCCACATCCAGAGGTGTGTTGGGTACATGGTGCTGGGCCCATGTGTACATAGACCAACTGGCAGTTGATGCTATCTATAGCTTAGTGGGATCCGTGCTGGAGTTCATGCACAGAGCTGAAAACCTCCATATGTAACCCAAAATGGGAGACTGGTGACTCTAACAATTGTAAGTGTGATTAAGAGACGGTCCTTGGGTTTAATCACCCAATCAAGAAAGGAGGAAGTTCTTTATTTGTCTGAGACATTAGCCATCCATCCTGGCAACTCTGATTTATACCTCTTTAGATTGCACGTTTAGTAGTGGAACAAATTCTTGCTCACTGATAGGTGGCATCTTAGGAGAGGAATTATTTCCAGCTGGGACTTTGGGTTCACCACTACTATTTTCTTCAACTTTAGCAACATGAAACCTGCCTTTTAACTTCTTAGGAAAAAACCTTCCCGAAGCTCTGTGTGCAATCCTTGGGCTGTGGAAACCTTCCAAGGTAGGAATATAGCGATGAAATGTAAGATACGCCGAACTGTGCTTGTCATCGTCGTCCATCCTCGCAGGTGAGAAGGTCACTACAGCAGAACCTCGTTTTCGGACTCCGAAATGCACGTCTGGGCTGTATGGTTTGGTGCTTCCACCATGAAACGTATGATACGGGTTTGCTGTTGCAACTTCCTTGTTGTCCACATATGAAGACTGAAATGAATTTAGACAGATTAATATTCTCTCTCGTGTTGTTTGTATTTAAATTTGATGGATGATGATGGATGAAATTTATGTTGCTATAGTGGCGGTGGTGATAATCTCAAGTAGCAGCAGTATTATTAGTAGTAATACTAGAAGTAGTAGCAGCAGTGGTATGGTAAGAGCAACAGCAGCAGGAGTTGAAGTAATAGTAGAAGTTTTAGTACTGTCAGCAGAAGTAGTGGGAACAACAACAATTGTAGTAAAAGTTGAAATAGTAGTAGTAGTAGTAGCAGGAGGAGGAGGAGGAGAAGGAGCAGTACTAATATGAGTAGTTGAACAGTAGTAGTAAGGGCAGAAGCAGCAGTAGTAGTAACAGTAGTAGAAGTAGTTAAGGCAGAAGTAGTTGTGACAGAAATAGTAGCAACAGTAGGATAGTAGTAGATGAAGAAGAAGTAGTTATGGCAGAAGTAGTAGTAGCTGAAGTGCTAGCAGTAGTAGCAAATAGTGTAACTAATACAGCGTAATTAGCACCTGCAATGATATTAATAAGAAACTGCTACAGGAGAAAGGCAATATAGCCATCTCAGTTGCTCTCCCTTACTGCACATTCAGAAACTTGTTCATTTTATTATTTTGTAAACAATTTGAACAATGTGAACACACTCGGGCATTGATTTGCAAACAACCTCCCACTGTTGCATATTTAGTGTGGATGTGTTTGTGTGGGGGGGAGAAGAGATTAAGCCATCTGCATGTACTCAGAAGTTCATGGGTTTGTTTTTGAACTGTGTCATTCAGACTAGGAGAGTAATGTTTTCTGAAGACTTCTTGAGGTCGCGTTGCCGGAGTTATAGAGTTCATGCTTTGTGAAATTCTCTGGGCAGGCAGCTTGCTGTGAGAGGTCAATGAAAAGGTAAAACCTGATACATTGAAGTTAATCCTCTGACCTTTAACCCTTAACGTTTTAGCATGTTTTGTCTATTATATACACTCCAACGATGTCTGATCCATTTTTCAGATTGTTTATTGTGGGTCAAAATGCTTCTACAATGCGGGGACAAGTTCAACAGGATATCCCATTACTGTTATTAACCTTTTCTGTTACAGATACTTAAAGGTATCATTTATGTGTTTCAAATGAAGTTATAATAACAACTGCCTTGAATAGGAATTAAAGAAGCAATTGGGATACAGTGAAGTAAAATAACAAACGCATGGGACAGAAGGAATGAAGCTGAAGTAGTAACAGTGATCACTGATTGCACTAATTGTAACAAATTATTCAGATAGACTGAGTTCATGTAAAACATTACTAGAAATAATTTCCAAAAAATTAGCATTAATATATATATATAGACTTTGTTCTGCTGTATGGCAGTTAATTTTGCAATGTTAATGAACAAATCAGCAAGAACTGAGAAGCAATGAGGAGCACCTGGCCGCGTGACTAGAATGCCCAATTCTCCTTTGGGAGACCCGGGTTCGATATTTTCTGTTGGAGGCAAAAAGAAAACCATAACCTACACAGTTTACGGTGAGTTCACTAGCCAGGCGGCCTTAATTCAAAGGCTCAAGACTCCTGCACCGCAAGGTACTATATATGCAGTAAATGACAGTTTTTTCAGAAGCAATGAAGATGTGGTGTTTTAGATAAATGTTAAGAAAACTTAGGGCTGCTGGAATAACTAACAATGAGTGCCTGAAATGCAAAGAGAAGCATTGGGAAACATGACAACTGGAAAGATCACAGCCAGAAGAGGCAGACAAAGAGTAATTATGTTGGATGGCCTATAACAATGGCATGGTCATATATCATGAACAGGGTTGAGCCAGAGCATCAAGGACTGAGATCTATGGAGATGCATGCCTACACCATCTGACTGGGCACAAGATGATCATGAATGATTTCCAAAGACAATGGTTGAGATTTGAAGACCAATACTGTAAAGAGAACAAATATAGCTAACAATGTCTGAAAGAAAACAGAATATAAATCACTTCATTAATATTTCAATTCTAAAACTTCTATATAAATAAAGATGGAAGCAGTGAGAGAAAACAACCTGGGATGTAGCCTAGGCATTTTTATCTTCACTATCTCTTTAAGTACATACAGATGCTTGAAGTTGTTTACTACAGTTGGCCAACTTTCAGTAAATCAGCATTAAATTGCATTTGCCAAACAGTGAGGATTTCTATATCACATGTTTACTATGCTGAAGTTGCCAACATCGGCATGGTAGTACTAGCAAGTTAATTGTCTAATGTAACCTGATGCAGCAACATAATCAGTGTTTTGGTTTTTAGGCTGTCAAAATGTTATCTATGTTTGTTTCTTTAATAAAAGAGAAACTTGAAGTCTATTTAACAGTTTAACTATAATATTTTTTTAATGAAACAAAACAGTTTTGTGGCTACTTGAAAATTATAAATAATTCATTAAAATAATTAATTCAGATATTAACATTCACAAAAATCTCTAGCATAGTTTTAACATTGATCTTTTCTTACAAGTTTCAGCTCCACTTATGGATTATATATATAATGGGCTGTTGCAACATAATGTCACAACTAGTAAAATTTAATGCAAAATAAGGCAGAAGAAGGCACAGAGAGAAAACACCAGACACTCGTGCATGGAAAGATAACAGCACATGTGTTGATATATAGTACTAGAGAACGGAAGTTGGGTATATGCAAGATAGTCCATGCCAGTTGGCACAGCATTTGATAATTATGTATTTCTAACATGCATCATACTTTCATTTTTAATCAAAGAATGTACTTGAATTTTTTTTTCAAACCAAGTCCATGCCCTAATCATAAGATCCTGTGTAATAATATACCAAATCAATATGAATTTGCATATTCATGCTGCAAAAACAGCAGCACTATCTACTTGAACTAAAATTGTTATACAGCTTGACTAGATTAGTTTTATGCTACAAAAAGTACAGGTAAATATGTACAATCTAGTCCAAGGAAAGTCACTGTAAAATATATTCTTTTTCATTCCTGGTAAAATATATTCTAACCCAATTAAAAGTACATGTAAATATGCACACAATCTAGTCCATGAAAAAGTACATATAAATATAAACAATCTAGTCCACGGGAAAGTAAGGTAAAATATGCACAATCTAGTCCTAGGAAACAATTTCAGAAATATTGCTTACATCAGCATGGGAAACATATACAATATTTATAGCAAAGCTTTCATTACACACAAAGTGCTTAACAAACTGAACTAATTAATATGAAATAAAAAGTTTAAACATACTAATAATTTGATACTAAGAGAAACTGACAGAGCACAGGTTTACAAAGAACAGCACACACATTAAAATCTGCACACTATAAAGGAAATAGAAATGACACTTATTGTCGTTCATATTATATACCAATGATAGAAAAGAACCTGGACTGCAAATATTTGTTAGAATAACAAGGAAAGCAGAAATTTAAGAGATGCACCATGTACTTCCAAAATACAGCTTGGCCGAATAGATAAGAGCGCTTAGTTTTAAACATCTGGTGTTGAGAACCCGTATGTGGAAATGATTAGATTGTGAGGAATTGGCAGGGGTTCTGGTAGAATTTCAAAACAGAGGGAAGACCAGGAGAACTTTCAATCAGATAGCAGTAGGAACAATTAGTAGTGTGACTCTTCACTGGCTGTTGAATGAGGGGATGGAGAGCATATGGGAATGTCCTGAGCGCAGTGATGTCGTTTCTTAGCTCAGCTCACCTCAACTCAAACATCTGGTGCGCTGATGTCGAGGTAGGGGGGGTTCAACCCCTACACCGCTCAGCTGAACTAACATGTCGACTTCTAGTCCTTGACATGGGGATGTAAATTACAAGTAACTCTGAAGTCGGAGTAGGTTCACCTGATAGCGAGGGACAGTGGTAATAGGTAAAGCTAATCCACTCGCAAAATTCAGTCTAGTGCTATTAGAAGTAGGGTGTATGGACTACAGTTGAGTTAAAAGCAAGTGAGCGCCCCCCAAAAGAAAAAAAAACAGTCCAAAGATAAGTGGTACAAATGATACCTTGAACACAATTGTTCTGTTGTTGCAGCTGTGCACAAATGGTTAAATAATATTGAAAACTTAACAAAATTGTTCTTCTTCTTCTTCTTCAGCGTTCCGAGCCATTGAGGTTCTTTGCTGCAGATACAATCCGTCTCCATTCGTCTCTCTGGTGGACCTTCTCTTGCCAGTCGTTGATTCCAAGTGCTTGTAGGTCTGTATAAGTATTATCTCTCCACCGTCTTCTTGGTCTACCTCGGGGTCTACGGTCATTTATTTCCTGAGTGTAAGCGAGTTTTGTTTCCCTATTATCTTCCATTCTTTCTATATGCCCCAGCCATTGTAGTCTATTGGCCTTCATGATACCAGTGATTAGCAGGGACTTAAACAGATCATAAATGTCTTTGTTACTTCTTTTCCACTCTCCACTTTGTGTATCCCTAATGGGTCCAAAGATGCGTCTTAAAATTTTGTTCTCAAAGGTTTGTAACAAGGCTTCGTCTCCTTTCGTTGTACTCCAGGTTTCAGAGCCATACAGCACAACTGGTCTGATCAGTGTTTTGTATATTGTGATTTTGGTGTTACGAGATAGCGCCTTTGATTTTAGTAGATGTTGTAGTGCATAGTATATCTTATTTCCAGAGTTGATTCTAGTTTGTATTTCTTCCCTTATGATGTTGGAGCAGTTGAAGATTGTACCCAGGTATTTGTATGTTTCCGTTCTTTTAATGGTCATATTATCTATTTGTATGTGGCCAGAGTTTTTAGCCATTCCGTCACTAGAAATTACCATATATTCTGTCTTATCTTGGTTGATAACCAGCCCCATCTGTTGGGCTTTTTCCTTTAAGTGAGTCAATATTTCCAATGTCTTTTGTTCACTTTGCCCTATAACATCTATATCATCTGCATAACAAAGCAGTCTGGATGTTCCTCCAATATCACATTCCTCCTTTACCTTCCTTACAACTTTCTCTAGAGCCAGATTGAAGAGTAGCGGCGATAGTGCATCACCCTGTTTCAAGCCAGATGTTATTTGGAAGGGGTCTGATTTCCTGCCTTTATATGTTACTATATTATAATTGTTAGGAAAAGAAAACCTCCTCACGGGTAGATGGAGCTAGTTACTTTGGATGGAATCTGTCTAGAGGAAACCAACAAACTCACACCAAAGTCAGACACACTGATCTTTTAGGTGCTTAACTAGACATGGAGCAATTCCCTCAAAAAAGGAACAAAGAAGAAGAAGAAATCAACTGGACAGAAGAGCAAAATTAGAGCAACACCAAACATAACTGTGAGCTGAATCAATCATAGTTTGCAGCACTAAGTTATAAATCCACAGTAGTAAGAATACACAGTGGACCACAATGCTTGAGCCTGCCCAAATCAATGACAGATCAGTCTGTTTTCTATATTCCATTACTGAACAACAAGCATGGAACTTGGGGGGCACATGCAAACAAACAGAATCAATATGCAAACACTGCAGAGGCAGGGACAGATGTATACTCAGTTTCAGACATGCAAACTAAATGTATAATTACATTACAGCTGAAATGATAAAGTTAGTATCTACAGAAATAATAATCTCTATCGCTACAAGGATGTATCTTTGAAGTTTCATAAGAACTTTGTGTTAATGTGCATGTGTCAATGTATCATGTGTGTGTGCGTGTGTCAATGTATCATAAGTGTGTGTGTATGTGTCAATGTATCATAAGTGTGTGTGTATGTGTCAATGTATCATAAGTGTGTGTGTATGTGTCAATGTATCATAAGTGTGTGTGCGTGTGTCAATGTATCATAAGTGTGTGTGCGTGTGTCAATGTATCATAAGTGTGCATGTGTGTGTCAACGTATCATGTGTGTGTGTGTCAATGTATCATAAGTGTGTGTGCGTGTGTCAATGTATCATGTGTGTGTATGTGTCAATGTATCATAAGTGTGTGTGTGTATGTGTCAATGTATCATGTGTGTATGTGTCAATGTATCATGTGTGTGTATGTGTCAATGTATCATAAGTGTGCAAGTGTGTGTCAATGTATCATGTGTGTGTATGTGTCAATGTATCATAAGTGTGTGTGTATGTGTCAATGTATCATGTGTGCGTGTGTGTGTCAATGTATCATAAGTATGTGTCATGTGTGTATGTGTCAATGTATCATAAGTGTGTGTGCATGTGTCAATGTATCATGTGTGTATGTGTCAATGTATCATAAGTGTGTGTGCGTGTGTCAATGTATCATAAGTGTGTGTGTGTCAATGTATCATAAGTGTGTGTGTGTGTGTATGTGTCAATGTATCATCTGTGTGTGCACGTGTCAATTTATCATAAGTGTGCGTGCATATGTGTCAATGTATCATGTGTGTGTATGTGTCAATGTATCATGTGTGTGTGTGTGTATGTGTCAATGTATCATAAGTGTGTGTGTGTATGTGTCAATGTATCATAAGTGTGTGCGTGTGTCAATGTATCATGTGCGTGCATGTCAATGTATCATGTGCGCGCATGTGTCAATGTATCATGTGTGTATGTGTCAATGCATCATAAGTGTGTGTGTGTGTCAATGTATCATAAGTGTGCATGTGTGTGTCAATGTATCATGTGCATGTGTGTGTGTCAATGTATCATGTGCATGCGTGTGTCAATGTATCATAAGTGTGTGTGTATGTGTCAATGTATCATGTGCGTGCGTGTGTGAAAGTGTCAATGTATCATAAGTGTGTGTGCATGTGTCAATGTATCATAAGTGTGTGTGTGCGTGTCAATGTATCATGTGTGTGCGCATGTCAATGTATCATGTGTGTGTGTCAATGTATCATGTGTGTGCGTGTGTCAATGTATCGTGTGTGTCAATGTAGTGTGTGTGTGTGTCTCTCTCTCTCTCAACGTCAACATACTATGAGTGGGAGAGAGAGTGGTATCAACACAATATGAAAGTGTATGTGTGTAAATACACCAGCCATGTGTGAGAGTGTTTGTGTATGCATGTGTGCGCACACATTGCACCAGACATGAACATGTGGGTTCATATACAAATGTATTTGCTCATTGTTTAAGTATTCTGATGCAGGGCTTGCATTCTGATGCTGGGTTTATACTCTTCAGTCAATTATTCTTAATTGAATTGATATGTTCAGTTCATACAATATTTACATATTTCAGTTGTTTTCAGACTCAAAAACTATTTCTGATTGTTTTTTTTTAAAATGCCTTACTGTTTTCCTAAAATGCAGTGTTCATCTTGTTTCTCATCGCTGATCTGTGCAAGACAGATATCTGATGTTGTTTAAACCTGTTTTACACAATTGACTTTATACTTACTACTTTGTAAATTGTCCTTTGTCCAATCTCCAGTTTTGGGCCCGACTTTTATGGTCATCTAGAGAGCTTCCATAATACATATTTTTTGTTGTGTGCATATGCCTTACAGGACGTTGCAGTCAACATCAGCATTTTTCAGCCTCTGTTAATGTATTCGGCAAGATTACGCTCAGTAGTCTGCTATTGCTTTCTCAGTGACCAGCTCACAAACCCCGTAAGTTTCCAACATGGTGAGAACCGCCACCGATTCTCACGCAGGTTACGTTACTCACGAGAATATACGAGATTACGGAGAAAGACGTTAACCCGTAGGCCAGGGAGACCGGCTAATACATATACTGTTTTGATTTTCATGTTCTAATTCCTATTTCAACAAGCCATATACTTTTAGCAATCTAAACAACTTGGCTTTTACTTTTGCAAACTGAAGGGGCTACGAACAAAATTTGTAATCTGCATACCGCATTTGAAACACAGCTACAGGCGATTTGGAAGCTTACCACCTTGTACTGATTTTCATACAATGGTATTATGAGTGCCGGTCTTTCAAAAAGCAATGGCAAACTACTGGACGTAAACTTGCCAAGAAATCACAAACAGCCAAAAATGCTGAGATTGACTGTGAAATCCTGTAAAGAATATGCAACTAACATCTGACCGCATCAGGGTGGTTTCAAATTTAAAATAATTGACCTGGGTTCCCAGGTCATCCTAACCTAAAATTAGTACCAGGAAATGTCTTGGAAAGTAAAGACAGTCGGCGTCCTACCAACCACATGACCCACCAAGTGCTGATAGGTCTATAAAAATATGGGTCCAGCTCCATTTGCCCAATATGTGTTAGATGTGTAAAAGTGACCTATACCTATTTCTACTTCATTCTTCTACTGCATTCTTTTTGTGTGCTTATGGCATTTGTACCATTGCTGCTGTTGCCTGTATGAATGTAAGAAAAATAAAATTGTTTGCATATCCTTTACAGGACATTGCTGTCAACATCAGCATCTTTCAGCTGATTGTTGATTTCTTGGCAAGATTACGCTCAGTAGTTTGCCATTGCTTTCTGAGCAGCCGGCTCACATACCCCGTAAGTTACCGACGCGATTCAAACCACTGCTGATTCTCACCGTCGTCATGTTACCTACGAGAGTATATGAGATTACGGAGAAAAGTCACTAACCTCTAGGCCAGGAAGCCAGCAATGATGTTAGAGTGGCTAAGAATTAAATGGTGTTTGCCCCAGAGAGGTCACAACACTGTGTACAGACTAAGATTTGTATTTCACCTCAAACAGAAAAACAATTCTTTGCCTTTACTAGGATCAGAACCTGGATCTCACGACTGACAGCCTGATGTTATAACTGTGCTACCACTAACTTAGCTAAAACACTGTGTTTATTTGTTATTTTAAACTATAAATGTCTATGTTGTTGTAAATAAATAAAAGATTAATTCCTTTTAACTAATTTAATCCCTTTAATTAATTTTAATAGCTGTGTTTGGTGCATCACATTTCATCAAAACAGAATATAGTTGCAGAATGGAGATGGAAAATATGGAATTCATTCAAGGTAGACTACTCTCTTAATCGACTTAGTACTTACTCCTGAAGACACTGCAGTCTAGAGACAATTGAAAGAAAACATAACTGAATATGCATAAATGAAAGCGTTATACAAACATGCAACCATTACAGACCGCCATTTTAAAATAGCAATTTTGCGAAAAACATATTACACACATCAAGTAGAAGTATAGTAAGGGATGTTTTTTCACAAGTGATGTGTTGGGTATTTTGGTGCTAGCACCATACTTTTAGACAAATGGCACTTGATGGGTTTCTTGGTCGACATCTCACCAGCGGCTTTTACAAGTTACTTCCTAGTACCCATTTTGGAGAAAACTGGAACGTGTGAGAACCTGAAAGATTTTCAGAAAGGAGATGGAGGAAGACAGCCTTGTGCCATGGCAAGGAAGGGTGTCAGTACATGAATTGATCCATGCTGTTGGAGATCACAAGATGTGGTGAAGCTTGGTGACACACACCAGTTGGCAAGGCACTTGATAAACCATTTTAGGTTGGGTTGATCCTAAGAAAAAGTCCCCACCTTGAAGGGGATTCAAACACATGGCCACTGGGCCAGCAGGCATGCACGCAAGCCACTGCATTGCTTGAACTCCTCCTATTACATACATTACGTAAATACTGTCAGCACAAAAAAATCAGAAATTGTGTAATTCTGAATAAGCAAAACCATACAAACAGCTGCAACTTAAACAAATAATAACATGCAAAAATCCCACTACATTTTGTCAGATAAAAACTGAGGGATTTAATCATTCTGAATAAGCAAACATAACATGTAATAACATATCAGCCGCAATTTAACTTAAAGGTGCTTTATAAAATGAACATAAATTGCTAAAACACACAAGTTTGAAAATTACAGGGGTTAAAATGCCTGCAGACCTTCTAATCAAACAGAATGTGTATGCTGTAGAGTTAATACTTACCCATCGTTTAGGTCTGTGAGGCAGTTTGTCCAGGATCTCTTTAACGTCCTCACCACACTCTACGTCCTAGAGGAGATAATAATATAAATTAACACAATTACGTAACATAAAATGCTAAATGTGAATCAAGGACAGTGAAAAACAGGTATTGGTTTCAAGCAGGCTGACAAAATTGATTCAACTAGGAAAGAAGACTGTCACTGTTTGCAATATCTTGCAAGTTAATGAGCAACTTTATTATTCCTGCATTAGTTGTCTGTCTAAACAAGTTCAACAACTGAATTCTATTTAACTGATTCTCTGCCGCGGACCGATTGGTCGGTTCCACCACCCTATTTTGGCACCCGCGAACTGATAGGTCGGTTCGGTATATATAGTGCGTTTATTGATCCATTTCTCCTGTTTTAGTCCACAATTTTTAGTGTCCCATTGAATTAAACTTTACAACGAAAGATTTCGCTTCCGCCCGTGTGCAAGAGCACGCTTCTTGTTTAGGAGAAATTGAGTTTGGTGTGATTCGAAATAATTCTTGTGATTCGAAATTCGAAGTGACAATACTTTCTGGTTCTGGACCTCATATATTTTAATAAAATTACCGTTTTAAACAATTTTATATTATAGTTATTGTGATGTAAAGAACTTTGTTAAAGATTCTAAAACTTCTACCACGTGCAGTAGTCAGTTAATTTAGAAGACGGTCATTATTTCAAAAGAAATCTAACAGTGAAAGTCCCTCATATTATGATGGCAAATTCCGACTTATGCTTGCGCTAATAGGCCACACTTGTGCCACTAAATTTACTTTGCCTATCACAAAGTATTTAAGGAGTATATAAATAATTAAATTTAGAATAATAATAATAATAACTAAATAGAAAATAGTGTTATATTGTTTCTCAGTACTCTACTCCTCAGTAATCTGCCTGATGTGTTCCTGACATTTTCCATTTTGTGTGAAAATTATGTGCTTCAAAATTTTATGATTTCATTGTGTTTTATTCGTGTTATGGAGCAGTTCTTGTGATATTCGTGAACACAAGTGGTGTGTGTACCATTATTCACTAAATTTAACTGGATTAGCTGCGGCGGATAGAAAATAACACCTTGGTAAGTGAATTTTTTTCATAATTTTTAACACTTTAATTTCAATTGTTATTACTAAACCTCTCATTATTGTCATAATATTTGTAACCTATCAATTAATTATTAACACTGTCATGTTCCCTGTGAATTTCTCTTTAATTTGATATGTAATACAATACACCTGCTACCATTTTAAAAGCATTATTGTGACACACCCCTACATCAAATTTTCTGCCTTGAATTTTTGTTTGGTCAGGACCGCTTTTTTGTTTGGCAGGCAATCAGTTAATATAACTATTCTGAAGGGATTCATCAATGTCTGCAGAAAGTCCAACAAGGCTATACCAACAGTACAATCACAACATTGTTTGATGTTTGTTTGTTTGTTCGCTCTGAACTCAAGCGTAGTCCATATATGTGCTAATAATTCTAGTGCATTGGGTTGATTTTTGTGTGTGGATTAGCTCTTCCTATTACCAGTGTCCCTTGCCAGCATAGAAACCCACTCTGAATTCTGAGATACTTGTAATTTACATCTTCAAGTCAAGGATGAGAAGTCAACATGTTAGTCCAACTGACCGGTGTAGAGGTTGACTCCGCCACCTCGGCATCAGCACAGGTTAAGATTTGTATTTCACCTCAGGAAAAAAATGCTTTGCCTTAGTGAAATCAGAACCTGGATCTCACGACTGAAACCCTGATGTTATTGGAAGTTTAAGAGCAAGTGCTCTTATCCATTCAGCCATGCTGAATTCCTACAAGATTTAATTACTAATGAATAAAGGCAAACAGTGGAGCCAACACCTTATCACAATATACTTTACTGACTTCCTAGCAGTTACTATATCTTTAGTATTTACTATATCACCAGCACACAAGTAAGACTGCCTTCACAAAGAAGACCTACAGTGGAACTAACAACATATCACAGTATACCGTAATGATATTTCAAAAGCTTATTTCTACCATATCACCAGCACACAAGTAAAACTGCATTAATAATAAAGACTGACAAACCTCCAGGATTTCATTCAGTTCATTATCTGTGTAGTTATTATCAACACCAATTTCTTGTTTAAATTTCTGAAACATGAAAAATACCACAGATACATATTTTTATCAAGAAGTATTAAGGCGATGCTAACCTGAAAAAATTAAATTCTATAATATTTAATTTCTTTGTTTTGATATGGTATAGGGTTTGATACCGATGACTGATGATTGATAAAATACTGTCAAATTAACTTTGCATGTAACGGTTGCCATGGAAACCAAGATAAACAGCGGCCATATTGGATTTCTTAAATATGGTCTAAAACTTTTATTTATTAACTTACAGGCTTCATTTTTTGTATATGGGTACAGAAATACAATATCTACATTCTGTCAGAAGCTTTTAGTGATATCACTTGGCATTTTTTTTCTCCATAATTAAAAAAGAAATTCCACATTTTCATTGACAATTTTTTTGGTTTTTTGACTACTGCACAAAAACTATATCTTAGTTTTTAAAAAGCTCTTGACAAAATGTACATAATATAATGAAGAATAAGTGTGCCAATTTCCATTGTAATCTGACACACCGTTTTTGAAAAAAATTGGAACAAAGTAAAAAATATGGCAAAATGAGAAAACGGGGAAAACCGAATTATTTTTAGGGTTTTTACACTAAAATAAATATTTTAATAATAAAATTTTTTATTTCACACTGACACACTATACCTGTGATTTAGAATGATCCTGCTGCATATGCAGGACCTCCCTCCAAGACATACAGCTCATCTTGTCTCTTCAGTTTGGCCACTCGTGCACTGTCGCGTCTCTTAGTTTGTCTGTCTTTCTTATATTTTATGCTGTTTCGAATTCGCTTCTCCATCCTAGATGCTCCTAGTCTCTGCATATGCAGGCCTGTAGAAAATCCAAAAAACTGGGCAGTGTCTTGAGCAGCAGCAGCTCCAAAGTTGAACTCTCTTGCAGCAGTTACAACAGCAAACCGAACGCGCTTGAGGGAGGCAAAGTTGTCCTTAGTACATCGAGCCCATATCAAGCTGTGTAAACACTCATTTGAATTCTGAGTTTGTCCTGACACACATCTACTTAGTAGTTTCGTGTCAGACAGCCTTTCGTAAATTGGCAAAAGGTATTTCTCAAGCTTGTCACGGTTGAGCCATGTGTGTAACATCTTGTCATGAGGACCTGGGACCTGATGCTTAGCCAGTGCAGATTGAAAAAAACACCAAGATTGTTCTCCACTTGGGCACATTTCATGACGTGGCCTTTTGTCTGTTGAACAACAGTGATGCAGTGAAGCCATAACACTCTTCCTCATGGACTCTACACTTGTGTTGTTTCTTATGGCCCTACTGTAATAAATTGTCAGCTTACGGATGGCATTTTGTGTAAGCTGACCTTTACTGCGTCCTCCTATTGTCACACCTTGCTTTCGGCAGTCAGCAACAACATTGCGGAGTGCTGTTCCTAGGCGTTTACTGACGTGGTTGATACACTCTTCTTTGTCTATCTGAATGTCATCCCCATATGGTTTGATCTTCGTAAGCTCCGCAAATGTTTTGGTGTCACCATCTGAAAGTATTGACGTATAGCGAAGCTTATGACGGGCCACAGACCGTTGCCACAACACTTTTGCAGCCTCCACCTCCATCATTCCAGCAGATCCCGTGATATTATTATCACAGTTTGGAAGATGTTCTGCCTTCCATGCTTCAAATTCATCTGGTTTGTCTCTGGAAAGTGTCTTGCCAGTGGTTTCACACACCTGGCAATATGTGGACATTACATGGGCATCTATGCAAAGTCCTGTAAGTACATCCACTGCACAGCCAACTCCAATGTGGGATGTATGGCCTCTGGTCAGCCAAGTGCCATCAAAGCTGACACTAATATCTAGCACATCATTGTCGTGTAGAGTGATGCCTAACTGCTGTGCATGAGCCTGTCGAACATATTTTACAGTTTGCGAGAAAACAGTGTCCTCAAGATTGTCTAACATTGAATACAGTTTATTTGCGTTGTTGTAAAATGTTTTGTGATGAAGACCTTGCAGGTTCATGTTTTCAAAAAAATTATTGAATGTTGTTGCACCCATCCCACAAACTAACGCTGAATATACTGACTGGCTGTTGATGGCAAAAGATCTATCCCCATCATTACTTCTTGCAGATAGGTATCTTCCACACACTACTTCTTCACAACAAGAGCAGTAAACTTCTGCATACACAGCTAATCCTTTGGCTTTCTTGCTGTCAGTTTTCAAAATAAGACTACTGTTTTTACATACTGGACAACATAACACTTTGATGATTTCATCAAGTTCTGAGCAATCAACTACTGCTCTTTGTTCCCGTGTTTGGTATCCATTGTCGTCACCAGAAGCATCCTTGCTGCTAGAGGATGTCATATATTTATACGTATCTCTTTTAAATTCGCTTCGGGTAATAAAAGAGTCACTTCCACAACTTTGAGAAGAACACGATGGCACTGATTCATTCAGATTCACTGTCAAAACACTTGGAAATGATGATGGTGTGCGTTGGTTTACTGGGTCGCATTCAGAAGTTTCTGTAATCTTTACGACGTTCTGGCAGACTTTTCTTTGCTTACGAGCATTTGCCAGTTGTTGACTGCGTGATTTCTTACGCTGAGCAGTTGACTGCAGGTTACTTTTCTTTGAACGATTCATTTTTCAGTTATGTGTGTAAAACGTTGCGTAGCGTAAACACTACAAAACGGCCATCTTGGAAAACCACGTGATCCATTTCAGCCATCGGGGGCGGCGCATTGTTGCCGTATTGTTGACATGTTCCATATATGGAAGTTTCCGGAAGATTATAGATACCAAACAAACTGTTGTACACAGAAGAGCTTCCGATTAGACAAACCCGAAGATTCACGAACAGTTACGGGAGGTCGTGACCTTTCCAGGGATATCTCAAACTTCCATGTAGTGTGTCGCCGATATATCGTTGCTATGGTTTAAAAATCGTCAATTCGGTACCAATTTTCAATAAGTAGACAATTCTACACCTATAGTGGGTTCAGTAATACATGAATATTGCATTAAAATAACAGTTTTTAATGAAAAACAAGTACTAAATCTGATAGAAGACATGATAAGGTGTTTAAAAATGAACTATTCCAAAATTAGCCAAATTGACAAAAAACCGAAATTTTTTCAGGTTAGCATCGCCTTGACCTATGATAAAAAAAACATCCCATTACATTAATCAGTAAGTTGCACCAAAAATAATAATAACAGACAACTCCTCAGAAAAATCATAAGCCTTTTAAAAGGCAATACAATTATCATAAACTTTCTTATCATCATCAAGTGCCTTGTCAGCTGACGTGGATTTCACAAATTGCGATCTCCGACATCATGGAACAATTCATGTGTTGACTCCCTTTCATGCCATGAAAAAAAAAAGACTGCCAAGAACTTTCTCTCACTGTCCTCCTCCATCTCTCTTTCCACAAATATTTCCGATGATCACATGTTCTAGACAAATCTGCACTCAGAAGAAGATGAGATCAGTACCTGGAGGCCCAGGTCAATTAAAACAATAGGTCCTGATGTGGTTCGAACAAATGACAGGCGAGCATCTAGTCACTATGCTACCAGAACTCCCACACTAGCTAGGTTCAAGTGTGAATGGAGAGCGGCTTTGCATGTTACTACATCCTCTTGCTACCTGGCTTAATCAAATAGTTCTCTCACTTTAAAAAGTCACTTAAAAAGGTGACAGGGTAGACTTCATTGCACCAGGTTTTATCCCTTAAGGCTCTGTCTCTTTCCACAGCGCGGAAAGTGTCGCACAAAGCACAAACTCCGTAGCTCTAGCGACGGCCCACAGGAGTCTCCAAAAAATTTAACTCGTGAACCGAAGGACGCGGCACAGAATCGAACCCACAACCTTCGGAGCCAGAGTCAAACGGCTTGACCACTTCGCTACAGAGACTCGATTTGAGCTAAGAACCGACATCACTGCAAGCAGAACATTCCCACGCGCACTCAGACCCCTCATTCAACATCCAGCAAAGAAAATAATAAATAATAGTGCACATGATCCTACAAAGTAATATTATGGGATGGCAACATATAAACCTAGGTGCAGTGAAGTGCAGCAGAGGCAAATAAAGTCTGGGAAATGAATGATATAATACACTCACTTTGATACACTTGAAAATTGTGTATGTTCCTGAATAAACTAACAAAATGTGCCTTTTTGTCCTTTTTTTATTCTTTCTTAAAATTAAATTTAAAGAATGGTACAAATGTCGCAAGCACATAAAAATAATGCAATAAATCTTACAACATATTGTTTGTGGCTTCTGTACTTAAAATTAAATTTAAAAATGTAATTATCTCAGTGCCTGAGACCCTGAAAAAAGATTTAAAAATCTGAACTGACCATATCACTAAAATAAGTCCCCAGTTTAGGACGTTAGTTTAGTTTAGTCGATGGATCAACATCATGGCACATGGGTGTAACCCATAAGTGCTACGTTCTCCTCCTAACTCAAACCTGAGTCTGGAGAAACTCAGCTCAGTGCACAAACTCTGTAGCACCGGCGAGGATCCTGAAATACTTTGGGTAGATTTTTTAACTCAAAATTTTGCCCGGGCAGCGCCATTAGGCTACTCTTTTTCGATTTCCAACTGCCAAGGTGTTTTTTACGTGCGCAACAATGCGCATGGGCATCCGATCTCACTACCCAGAGACCAGGGGAAATTTTATTACCGGTCCTCACCGGGGCTTGAACCCGGGACCTCCAGCACTCGAGGCAGACACCGTATCTCGAGACTATGCAGCGCCCCGCCCCCCCCCCCCCCCCCCCATCCTATTAGTTTAGGACGTTTACTGTATTAATTATTACAATGTCTACTTTGCAAGTGTCATTACAAAAACAAGTTAATACTTTTAAACATTACAATGCCCTGTGGTGATAGACCAGTTAAACAAATTCAGTGCAAACATCTTTCATTCTATTAGCATGTAAAGTGTTGTGAAAGATTCTGATCGATAATATTTTAACTTTCATATTCCAGCAATTTTCTTTCATTAGAATTGCATTCCTGAAGAAACTGTTTAATGTGGGTACAATATAAGCAAATTAAAAACATAAAATCATTGAAAAACACATGCTTCACATTTAAAAGCCAAGAAATTGTTTTTTTTTTCTTTCAAATGTTACTATTTGTGTTAAATGAACTCAAATATCATTGAAGCCATATTTTAAACTATATTACAGTCAGTTCAGTAAAGCAGCACCTTGTTACACAATTTGATGTACATTAGGTATTTTGTCTAGCCACATATTTTTATAGACAAACTATCACTCAATGGATGGCCACCTCACTTCCCTGGACATGTTCTAGTACCTATGTTAAACTGGGTCAGTTTGAGAGCCTACGTCAATTATTTGTTTAAAATCTTCACTTCAAAGACCATTTGAAAACATGACCACAGTTAGGCCAGCAGACAACTATACCTTATATTCTTGCAAAAATTTCTTTCCAAGAATTGAAGAATTTGGGCCCTTGGTTGTTTCATATGACTGTCTGGCAACCTGGTAAGATAAAAAAAGAAGAAGGTAGATTATTTTCTGTTAAAACACTTCCGCTGAAGATAACTCATTTCATATTTTATCAAACTCTCTGCAGATTCAATAAAAAATCAGCATTATATATTTCAAGGAATCAAATAAAGCTGCTTTGAAACCAATACCTGTATTGTCAAAGACTATCATCTACCTCTTCTAGAATCTGAATCAAATTAATGGATTAAGTGCCATGAGATGATTTATCATTTTATTCAAACTTCCCATAACTGCCATGGGCTTATAAATCAAACCATACTGAAAATATCAATACAGTAGTTTTCTATATGCAGTTGGTTGTACATCCGTTACAGGACGTCACAGTCAACCCCAGAATTTTTGGCCTGTTTGTGATCTCTTGGCAAGTTTACGTTCAGTAGTTTGTCATTGCTTTCTGAATGACCAACACCCAAACTATTTTATAAAAAAACCAATGCAAGCCAGTCTGCTGCAAATTCACCACAGCTGTGTTTCGAACAGGGTATGTAGGACTGCAAACTGCGTCCATAACCCTTTGCCTTGGAGCCGGCAATTACCACCAGTTATAGTAATTTCAAATTTTTCTATTTTCATGTCGTAGTCTTGTAATGTTAATTGTTACATTTAGTTTCACATGTGTCCTGGTCTCTCTGCAAAACTTGCAAAATACTTATACTCACTGTCCATTACAATATCATCATCGTGTGGTGTCAGAGACCTAAACGTATGTGAGACATTAGAGACAGTACCTACAGGACAGTATAGAATAGAGACAGTCAGGTAATAGGGAATGCAGTACGAGACAGGTAGGGAAATGTACTGGGACAGGTCACGTCGGTTGACAGACACCAAGGGGTCAAGGTCAGGTGAACCTGTAACACAGTACAGACCCGAGACAGACGGACCAAGTGAGGAAACACGGGGCAACTGACCATGTGTTAGCTGAGACGAATGAAAGCTATTCAGACTGCTGAGCTGTATAGTTGATACAATACAAGCAGTGTAATTGTGAGACACAGCGTGCTCAGATTGAGTGAGATGATGTACGCTATTTGAGAGCGATGGCGAGACTGCGTAAAAGAGCGAGTGTGTGTACATAGTCAAAGATGTATATATTACCATCATATATTATGATACCAGTTCCGACTCGATTATATTAAGTCGGCAGCGTATTTTGTATAGTGAATGATCACTACTGTACCGGTGACGTTCAATAGCCCTTTAATAAACATTCCAAAGTGGAACGGACAAAAAGCCTGACTCCAAGTTAGTGACCGTGCGTGAGAATAGCTTTACCTTGTCATTGTACTTGTATCTATGTTGTTAACTTGAAGTAGATACATGACAAGAACCATGTCAAAAGATGTGAGCGGTAATGGTTTGCCATCTCACATGATCAAAAGTTTTGGATCAGGTCTGTGTTTATGTCCCAATTATGCAACGTGGTCCATCCAGGAACTTGTCTCTGTGTCTTCCAAGCGCTCTTTTCCCAACAAGCTTTCCAGTTATAGTTTTCACACCGTGACCAAAAAATCTTGATCATCAACGTCAAATTTCTCTAGTCAACTTATAGTTTTAATTTCTGCCAGTCTGTAGTATTATTTGTATTGGCTTGTCTGCTTATTGTCCATGTTTCATATGCATACAAGAGTACTATATAGTATCTTAACATACTTTTTCTATATAGCACCTTAAACACTTTTTCTATTTAGCGCTTTAACACACTTTTTCTATATAATGCCTTAACACACTTTCTCACTGCAACTGAAAGTCTTTTATTGATAAGTATGTTTCCATTAGTGGTGGGCAGAGTTGAAGGCAGGTGAGCAAGTGATAGACAGTGGTACAAGTAGGTGACCATAATATCAAGATATGAATGAACACAAGGGCAAGAGACAGATCCATTGTGGCCAACCTTCATTGTGGAGTTGGCACCTCAGTGACTGATTGATGTTTTCCATTGTACAATAGGCTATTTATGTCATGGCAAGAAACCTTGCTGCTATGATTTAATCACAAAAAGCTAACCTTGAGATCCTTGGCGAAGAAGTTTTTCTCGGCCTCTGGAACAGACCTCATGGGAGCCACCTCTTTGATCTACCAAAGCACCAATGACAGAAAATACATTGTTTATTTTAGATTAATGTTTACCAAATAAAATAAACACACTACAAAATTAAAAAGAAAATATAAAAGCCAAACAGTTATGAATAACTGAGTTATAACTTCTTAGTGATAAAAAGAACAATTATTTTAATAATTATGTTGGTTACATGTAAATAGGCACTTAGTTATTTTCTTTCAAAACAATCAAATACAAAGGTTCTAGAAAAATGGAATGAAAAGAGTTGAAAGAAATAAAAAAGAGGCCAGTCAAATATTTTTGCCATGTTAAAAGACATACCACTCCTATAGAAACCATACTGGAGAGTAAGGATGAAGGCAAGCAAGCCTAGAGGCAGACAAGGATACAAGTGGGAAGATAACATCAAGGAGATGGACGAACAGCAATCTGGACAGAACGTACAGTCAGAGCGAGAGGCAGACAGTGGCGAGATGACTGAAGTCAGTTCCCCAAGGATTCACGGCATGTGTTAGAGAGCTGAGCAAGAGCTAGCTGTGGTTTCTGTTCACCTGGCCTGTGGTTCTTGTGTGGTATATGCATGTATTAGTGCGTTGTTTTTTTTTTCTCTGCACGATTTTAACATACTTAATTGTATCATTTATATGTAGAATGCAGGACTGAATTCAAATGTATCATTAGAAAGGTGCAAACATTACAGCATCACTGTTAACTGACCAAGATCCTTTTAAAGATCTATAAGGAAGAACAAACAGTTTCCCTTATATTTTCATAATCTCACATGTTAAAACAACATTATTCAAGCACCAATTTATATATGATATAAACATGTTTTCAATTCTTGCCAACATGCTTTGATAAGAACTATTTTTAAGATATTTAAATATGAAAGTAATCCAAATAAACACATTAAAAATAAATCAATATTTATAAAATGGAACAGGTTATATAAAGACTATTACAAAATAAACCAAACACATCAGTTTTTGATTGTTCAATTTAACTAGTTCTAGACTGCCCATGCTGCCATGTTAGGTTTATTGCATGACACTTTACTTACTAAATACATTAAATTTTGTTACTTTTTCTATTACAACACTTTGTTTTTAAACTTCAGAATCTGTTTCCATGAAATGTAACTTATGCCTGAGAAATTCCCTTAGTTATGAGGAATCATTATGTCAATAGATTCTTAATTCTGAAGAAATTATGTTTAAGAAATTAATGGTTCTAAGGAAAATTAACTGATCCTAAGTTTAACGGAAACCTCAATTAACTAACTTTTAGCTCTTGGAGCAAATAAGTCCAGATTAGATCTTAGTTAAGAGATTCTTGGTTATAAAGAAGCTTAACAGATTAATGAAAAAGTTTCTTTCTTAGTTCTCAGAAAACTTAAATGAACACATTCTTAGTCCTGAAGAAACTTAAGTTAGCATGTCTTTAGTTCTGATAAATCTTAGTTAACAGGTTCTTAGTTAAGTCATCAGATTTTTATTTCTAAGGAAACTTAAGTTTCTTTCCTAATCCTCAGGAAACTTAACAGATTTTTAGTCCTGAAGAAGCTAAAGTTAACATTAACAAGTTCTTAATTCTACGAAATGTAAGTAAAACATATTTCTAATTAGACAATACCTTGAGAGTTAACATTAAGGGGTTTCTTAGTTCTATGAAATGTAAGTAAAACATATTTCTAATCATACATTACATTGAGAGTTAACAATAAGAGATTCTTAGTTCCATGAAATGTAAGTAAAACATATTTCTAATCACACATTACTTTCTTAGTTCCATGTAATGTAAGTAAAACATATTTCTAATCACAAATTACTTTCTTAGTTCCATGAAATGTAAGTAAAACATATTTCTAATCACACATTACTTTCTTAGTTCCATTTAATGTAAGTAAAACATATTTCTAATCACACATTACTTTCTTAGTTCCATGTAATGTAAGTAAAACATATTTCTAATCACACATTACTTTCTTAGTTCCATGAAATGTAAGTAAAACATATTTCTAATCATACATTACTTTCTTAGTTCCATGTAATGTAAGTAAAACATATTTCTAATCACGCATTACTTTCTTAGTTCCATGTAATGTAAGTAAAACATATTTCTAATCACAAATTACTTTCTTAGTTCCATGAAATGTAAGTAAAACATATTTCTAATCACACATTACTTTCTTAGTTCCATGAAATGTAAGTAAAACATATTTCTAATCACACATTACTTTCTTAGTTCCATGAAATGTAAGTAAAACATATTTCCAATCACACATTACTTTCTTAGTTCCATGTAATGTAAGTAAAACATATTTCCAATCACACATTACTTTCTTAGTTCCATGTAATGTAAGTAAAACATATTTCCAATCACACATTACTTTCGTAGTTCCATGAAATGTAAGTAAAACTATTTCTAATCACACATTACTTTCTTAGTTCCATGAAATGTAAGTAAAACATATTTCTAATCACACATTACTTTCTTAGTTCCATGAAATGTAAGTAAAACATATTTCTAATCACACATTACTTTCTTAGTTCCATGAAATGTAAGTAAAACATATTTCTAATCACACATTACCTTCTAAGTTCCATGAAATGTAAGTAAAACATATGTCTAATTACATATTACCTTGGGTGTTAACATTAAGAGGTTCTTAGTTCTATGAAATGTAAGTAAAACATATTTCTAATCATACATTACATTGAGAGTTAACATTAAGAGATTCTTAGTTCCATGAAATGTAAGTAAAACATATTTCCAATCACACATTACTTTCTTAGTTCCATGAAATGTAAGTAAAACATATTTCTAATCACACATTACCTTGAGAACAAGAATGCCCATGAAGAATATGCAGATGATGTTGACAATTGTAAGTAGAAGACTGATCACTCCAAGGATTAAACTCTCAGCTGCCATGTTGCAGGAGTAGGTAGGAGTGTAGTCATTGTTTAAATATGTTGGACAAGGTAACTCTGCCACCGTTGTCAGATCTGAAGAGTTCTGCAATGGGTCCTGAAGGATGGACAATGAAAAGTGTGAAATATGCCATTATTATCTGTCTTTCCTTATCTACCCACCTGTTGAACCAGTAGAAGGACTGTTTTCTTCCTTTGCTGGTTCTGATTATGCTGCAATGCATTGTAGAGAGGTGTAGTCTATGAATGACATAGTGCCAAGTGTGTTCTGTTGGTTAATGTGACATTTGTTATAAGGTGTTGATGTTTCAATCCTTTGCTCTTTGCTCTTCTTTGTGCTTGGTAACTCATTTTTCTACAGGTCATGCAGGGATAGTTTTATAGGCTTCATTATTATTATACGACAAAACCACCTTATTATGTCTCTCTATGCAATCAATGCATGGTGTTGTTATTACCATTTCTATAATGTTATCATTCCTTAGTCTTCTCAGACATCTCATATCACACATTGTGACCTTCCTTTCTTGAGCCTTAGTTAGTGATCAGGTCTGACACTAACTGTTAATACTTTGACAGATAAGATGTTATAATTTTTTAAAGCAATCCTGGTAACATTAAGTTTTAAAAAAACCAATTAATTTGATAAAAATATGATTTTATTGGTTGATTTACAAGGCTATTTTGCATTCAGTAGCGTACCATTGCTTTCTGAACAAGAAGTCAATGTCGCAGTATAACTGATCGGACAAGGTAATTAACCCTGTATCCCGCCATCAGCACACTGAAAGTTTAAGCGCAAGTGCATTATCCCTCACTGCCACGTTGGCCTCAGTACATTTCTCTTTGGAGTTTATTTTGGCCTAAAACTAGTTTATTTGTTATTTTGTGATATGTGGCTAGTATATTTGGTGATATTTGTGTCAAACAGCCAGATTATGTTATGTCTTTCTAAACACTGTGTTGTAACTACTGCCATGCAGCGCTTCAGAATGAGACATAGAATTTAAAGTAAAAAGAACCCTAAGAGTTAATCTCAAAGCAGCATATGAAAAAGTTTGATAAGTGACGTCACTGTGTGAAGATAGTTCCGTCGCCCTGCTACTGAGTGAGTGCGTGGCGCGACACTGTAAGCTGTGAGTTTCGTGTGAAGTGCTTTTGAATCTGCCCAAGTTTTTATTTTTGGAACGTGACTACATGTTCAGAGCGATGGCAGGTGGCTATGTCCCAGAGTTGACCAGTTTTTGCCTTATGCAGAAATGCGTGGCTGCTGGGCTTCTGGTTGACTGCCACTGCCGTCGGTGATGAACTGTATGTTCGTGGACTGTGTAGGTGAACATCTAGGAAACATCCAGATAGGAAAATGACTGCCGATTCCATCAGAGATGAATTGGGTGTTTCGTGGGGGACTGGTGTGTTGACATTCTGGCGGCGGCATTATGCAGAGTGTATCTGTGCGGGCTGTTGTTTGTCGAGACTCCTGTCTTTTCCACTTTTCACATTGGGCAGTGGGGAGTGTTTTGTGTGATATTCACTGGCACAGGAACGGAGCATAATGGGGACGACCCGTTGCTGTGAAGTTGGAACTGCGACTAACTAACTACCTAACTAACTGCGTGAAGAACGTCACTGCATAATACATCATCAACCGGCGGTTAAGTCTGGGGGCCGACGACAGAAAGGCGGACCAACATGATAGCAGAGAATTCTTATCATAAATACATTCAGAAGAAATGAATCAAAGAAATAAACAACCATCCAATGAAGTTCCATAAGTAAGGCACGCTCTGGAACCAAGATGGAAGGTCAGTCATAAAGATTTAGAATGCAAATTGACAAAATGTCAGAGCTAGCAACATTGTCGTTCGACTAGCAAACAGCAGTCACAGTTTGACAACAGACATGGCTTATCTGTCAGCAACCTGTTCATAAGTGTCAGCAGTGATGCAGTTTAGGGAACAATAGGCGGTTGGAAAGTATAATAATATTTTGAGGAATAAAAATATATTTGGAGTCAGCAGTTGATGATAATATTAAACATATGTTATTTAATATGACACCGGCCCTCCCATTAACATGGGAACAGTGATAGTTATCATGCCGTGACAAATATATATATTAAATAAAGGCAGAATAATTGAGAACCACCAGGTGTTGCTCTACTCATTAATGTTTATCAAAGTGCTTCTGTGATCTGCCGGGCTGTGACAAGACGAACGAGCTGGACAACGATGGAGAAGGCAGCCCTTGGCAACTACATTGTCACATATAATTATTATTGCATATTAAAAATACAATTGGAAGCAAAATACGACTCACCCTGCTAAGGCCAACAGTTTGAGGCGGTTTAATTCCAACTATAATAGCATTCGCCCATAGTAAACCCTGAAACAAAAATTTCAAAATATTTTTACTACAGAATGAGAAACTTCTTGTAATTCCAAAAACTAAAACGAATAAAGATATAAAAACAAGCAAATTAACACAGTTATTTTTTTTTATTTTAATAAGAACTTAACTGAGACTTTCATTAATTTTATTTGATTGTTTAAAACAAAACTAAATGAAAACACTGCTTATGTTGTCAGAGTCATTTTATAAAAAGAAGAGAAATAAAATACAAAATAGGATATTTTTTCCACAGGAAACTGATAAACAAAATATGATTCACAATATCTGTAGTTTCCAACTATTTATAATTCAGTTTAATTAGTTGCATGTCCTTACTGTTACTGATTTACGAGACAAGTTTACGTTCAGTAGTTTGCCTTTGCCTTTTCTTACTGTCCCTGATTTACTAGTCCAAGTGTACGTTCAGTAGTTTGCCTTTGCTTCCTAAACGACTGATGCTCATACCATTGTTAAAAATCAACACAAGATGGCCTGCTTTCAAATCGCCTGCAGCTGATTTCGAACATTGTATCATGTTTTTTACCCCTTTGCAACACATGCCAGAAAAATTCAATTTAACTATACAATTTTCACATTTAATTTTTCATGTTTTCAGTGACTTAATTATTAAGCAGTTTTTTTTCAACTCAGGATTTAAAAAAACATTACATGCCAACAACAACAACATATTCACTGACAGCATTGACGGCCGGTGGCAGCAAGGAAGCAGAGATGGCCACACCAACAAGAGATCCTACTTTACCACCTAGGATGGACAGAGCCACCCCAGCTCCGGATGGAATGGCTATTAAAACACCGACTGGCAAGGCTCGGATGGCTCCTCTGGTAATATTAATAACAATGTTACACTTATTTGTGATGATTTAAAAACAACTCACATTTTAATTGCAACTTATGTTAACGTTTATTCAAATTTTGTTTATTCTAAATGGGTTGTGTGATGATATCTCTCACAGGCATGAGAGAAACATTAGGCCGCTGAGTTGTGTATAAAGACATGAGAGAACAGTTAGGCCGCTGTGTTGTGTATAAAGACATGAGAGAACAGTTAGGCCGCTGAGTTGTGTATAAAGACATGAGAGAACAGTTAGGCCGCTGAGTTGTGTATAAAGACATGAGAGAACAGTTAGGCCACTGTGTTGTGTATAAAGACATGAGAGAACAGTTAGGCCGCTGAGTTGTGTATAAAGACATGAGAGAAACATTAGGCCGCTGTGTTGTGTATACAGACATGAGAAAAGTTAGGCCGCTGAGTTGTGTATAAAGACATGAGAGAACAGTTAGGCCACTGTGTTGTGTATAAAGACATGAGAGAACAGTTAGGCCGCTGAGTTGTGTATAAAGACATGAGAGAAACATTAGGCCGCTGTGTTGTGTATACAGACATGAGAAAAGTTAGGCCGCTGAGTTGTGTATAAAGACAGAGAAACGTTAGGCCTCTGTGTTGTGTATAAAGACATGAGAGAAACATTAGGCCGCTGTGTTGTGTATAAAGACATGAGAGAAACATTAGGCTGCTGTGTTGTGTATAAAGACATGAGAGAAACATTAGGCCGCTGTGTTGTGTATAAAGACATGAGAGAAACATTAGGCCACTGTGTTGTGTATAAAGACATGAGAGAAACATTAGTCTGTGTTGTGTACAAAGACATGAGAGAAACATTAGGCTGCTGTGTTGTGTATACAGACATGAGAGAAACATTAGTCTGTGTTGTGTACAAAGACATGAGAGAAACATTAGGCTGCTGTGTTGTGTACAAAGACATGAGAGAAACATTAGGCTGCTGTGTTGTGTATACAGACATGAGAGAAATATTAGTCTGTGTTGTGTACAAAGACATAAGAGAAACATTAGGCTGCTGTGTTGTGTATAAAGACAGAGAAACGTTAGGCCGCTGTGTTGTGTATAAAGACATGAGAGAAACATTAGGCCGCTGTGTTGTGTATAAAGACATGAGAGAAACATTAGGCCGCTGTGTTGTGTATAAAGACATGAGAGAAATATTAGTCTGTGTTGTGTACAAAGACATGAGAGAAACATTAGGCTGCTGTGTTGTGTATAAAGACATGAGAGAAACATTAGGCCGCTGTGTTGTGTATAAAGACATGAGAGAAACATTAGGCTGCTGTGTTGTGTATAAAGACAGAGAAACGTTAGGCCGCTGTGTTGTGTATAAAGACATGAGAGAAACATTAGGCCGCTGTGTTGTGTATAAAGACATGAGAGAAACATTAGGCCGCTGTGTTGTGTATAAAGACATGAGAGAAACATTAGGCTGCTGTGTTGTGTATAAAGACATGAGAGAAACATTAGGCCGCTGTGTTGTGTATAAAGACATGAGAGAAAAGTTAGGCCACTGTGTTGTGTATAAAGACATGAGAGAAACATTACACACACTACTTCTAGTGGTGCTGGACTGAATTTTGCACATGGATTAGCTTTTCCCTATTACCAGTGTCCCTCGCCATCTGGCGACCCACCCTGACTTCAGAGGTACTCATAATTTATGTTCCCAAGTCAAGGATGGGCTGTGTTGGTTCTATAGAACCCCTTGTAAGTCTTCTGCTGTATTTCTTCATCCACAATGGACACAGAAGTGGCAGGTGATCTCTGAGATGGTGGCCCCCTAAAGATGTAGTGACCAGAAACAATGATGAGGGAAAAGCCTCAGACACTCTTCAGCCCAACTCCAAATCATGGGTAAATGATGTATACCAAAGGTGTGCTCTACTAATTTACCCATTGGCTTATAGCACTCATCAAGTGTGATATCTATGAAGTGACAATTAGGTTTGGATATCTATTGAATGAAAATCTTCCTGAGGCCATGGAATGTCCTATAAAACTATCTGGGAATGCTAACCCACTCAACAAATGCCGAGAAGAAGTTGGATTATCAGCTTTTGGACTTTCTAATACTGACTATGTTGTAAGCATTTCAGTCAAAGTATAATTCATTTATTTTCTTCATATAATATATAACTCTGCAATATGCACTTGACAAGATGCAACAAAATATGACAGACAGTAAATTGTGCAACCTATTGTTTATGGATTGCGTATTTAAATTTTTACTATTTGTTAAAAATATCAATAGACAGGGCAAAATGTGTCAAATGTAATTAATTTTTTTTTTTACACAATAAAATAAAGCAAGACACAAATATAAGAATGTTTGAATACAAATATTTATAAGTTTGTTAATATGAAAGGATCATTTGATATAGAAAACATGTATGTAATTAAAATGTTACCTGGAAGACATTTCTATGGTTGGCCAGTTATCTGTAGATCTCCATGACAAACCAGCACTTTCTAATCCAGCTGGAATAAATCCTGATACAAAACCTAAGGACATTTAAAAAAAAAAACATGTTTAACTCATAACACTGGGAAATAATGTCAGTTATGAAAATAAACCTAATAACATAACTTAACTGGAATATTACAGTCAAAAATTGCTTTAAGAGTACGCACAATAGTTTGTTATTAAAGAGTGTAAGATTAAGCAATTTAAACTGTTTTGGGATAGAGAGGACAGAGCAGTTAGATGGTATAAGAAACAATGGGCTTAGATCAAAATTATAGATTGACTCACAGTATCATTAACTTTAGGTGCCTCAATTTTAAATATGTCATTGTTTAGATGTAGATGATAAAGAAAATGCATGGGGAAAGTGTTATGTATCTTAGAAGTACAATATTTGCTATTAACTTGAGCAGACCTGGAGAGATTCACCCATGAACTGTATTATTTTAAACAAAACGAGAAAAAGATATGATTCCCCACTGATCCTGGAGTGGTGGATCAGATATTTAGCTTCTTCAGACAATAATTAAAAACTGACAGGGACCTGTGTGCACGCTGTGCATGTTAAAATTCCTTCAACAGATGGGTATTGAAAAAGAGTAGGCCAAATTGGCCACTGTCCAGGCTAAATTTCAAACACACAAAACTAATCAATCAAGGAAAACTTAAAGCAACTATTTCCCTTAAATATGCAACTATAAACTGTAACTAACATATGCCACTGAATAAATCATCATTATTATGTGTCATGTTGATTGTCATGTTTCCCTATCTCACGTGATCACCAGAGTCGTGGATCAGCTCCGTGATTTTGTCTCAATTATGCCATGTAGCCAAACCATCTATATATTTACCACTCTGCCTTCCTCTTGTTTTTTTCCCCACAATCTTGCAAATTCTCTAGATTATTTCTTCTGATAACGACTTAATAACTCTACATTATATAAAGCTGTTTGCACAGTTTTACTGTTATTAACATATGCCAGAAGTCTGAGTGGGTTTGCCTGATGGCAAGGGACAGTGGTTATAGGTAAAGCTAATCCATATGCAAAAATCAGTACAGTGCACTAGAAGCAGTTGTACGTGTATGGCCTGCATTTGAATTCAAAGCGAATGAATGTGCAAAAAAAAAATTTGTTGACAGTGTGAATTTGTACATACTTGACTCTGTGATGACTTTACTCACTGGACCCTGAGATTCATTTATCTACTACAGTTTATCCGCTACAACGTACTATGAAGATAACCTTACATTAAACTGCTTTCTAAGATGAACTTATCTACTCCAATGTACTCTATGATATCCGCTATTATACACAGTAGCTTTAACTTAAGCATTACAGTGTACTCTGATTGTAACTTACCAACTAGATTGCACTACCAAGTCAACCTATCCATTAAACTGCATTCTAAGATTAACTGATCCACTACAATGTACTCTAAATGCCCAATACAATGCACTATACGTTTAAATTACCCATTACAATACACCATGATTGTAACTTACCAACTAGTATGTACTATAAAGTTAATTTATCCTTTACAGTGCAGTCTAAGATTAACTTATCCATGACAGTGTACTCTAAATACCCAGTAAAATGAACAATAAGGATTCCAATACATCATGATTGTAACTTACCCACAAAAATGCACAAAGTCAAGCCCTTCATCTCAGAAATAACACCAACTTTCAAAAGCTCCACATTTCTGATAACAGTGCCAAAGACGAATGCAATGATTGGCCCCTGTTTGTAAATGTTAGTGTTAGCTTTAAAAAAAACTTGTCAAACCATAATGCAGTATATAACACTACACACTCCTATGAAGAAAGTGAGGTGCATGAAATTAATATACCCACTCAAAAGAAATTAATTTGCAAACAAAAAATGCAATATCTGAAATAATAAACACTACATATTCGTAATAGAGGGAGAAGAGATCCAGGGGTGTGTCTTGTCACCGGATCTCTTCTCCCTCTATGGCGAAGTAATAATGAGAGAGATCAAAGAGAAGCCAGGAATACTAATTGGAGGTTATAATATAAACAATATACGCTATGCAGATGACACAGTATTGGTGGTGGATAATGCAATAGACCTACAACAAATGTTGGACATTGTAGTAACAGAGAGTGCAAAGAAAGGACTCTCCTTGAATATAAAGAAAACAGTAACAATGGTGACACAGAAATAGAAGGAAATATCCTTAACCAAGTGGATAATTTTAAATACCTAGGGGCATTTATAACATCAGATGGAAGATGTACAACAGAGATTAAGAGCAGAATAGGGCAAGCAAGAGGCACATTTCAGAAAATGAAGGGTATCTTATGCAATAAGTCACTATCAATGAATGTAAGAAAGAGAGTGCTGAAATGCCATATAGAACCAGTTTTGCTGTATGGCAGTGAATCTTGGAATGTAAATGAACAAATTAGGAAGAACTTAGAAGCAACAGAGATGTGGTTTTTGAGACGAATGTTGCAAATTCCTTGGACTGCCAGAGTAATTAACAAAGATTGCCTGAAAGAGGCTAATGAAACTAGAACACTATATACAACAATAAGAAAGAGACAAACAGCTTTGGTCACATGATGAGAAGAAAGACATTGAAGAACATCGTGACAAGTGGAAAGGTCGAGGGGAAGAGAGGCAGAGGCAGACCAAGAGAAATTATGCTGGATGGATTGAGATGGTGGCATGGAGGAATATCATCAGCAGAGTTGATCCAGAACACCAAGAGTCGAGATCTGCGGAGAGCCATGAATGCATATGCCAGCCAGTAGGGCACTTGATGATGATGATGATGACATATTCCAAGTCTAACAGAGAAGAATGTGATTTTTTTTTAAAAATTAACATTCCATTACAAAAAAGTTTCATGAAAATCAAGTTTTTCAACAAAGGTGTGCGCCCAGACTTACATAAGTCTACATGAAATGTCTTGCCAAGTTGCCTTATGTTACTAGTTAATACCTTTTTCTTTGATAATTGTACTGACACTCCAATTTGTATTTTTAAATAACTACTTAATATTTCTTGTGAAGTTTCCATCTGTCATTATGTCACTAGTTAATGCATGTTTGATAATTTTACTGACATTCAAATTTGATTTTGTTTGTTTCATTTTTAAAACTGTGCTTGCCATACTTGTTTGGCCATGTCATATTTTTGTCCCTTTATTGACTGATTACCATTCTGCAATCACTAAAGAGCTCAAATGTTACAGAAAAGTTCTTAGAACACTGTGAATCCAAAAATATAGAAAAATAGTGACATTCTACAAATCTAAATTGTTGAAAAGAAGAATTGGCTCATAAACAGGAACACATCTCAGAAACTGAAATATTTTGGCTATGGTAAAAGCCACAGTAGCTTGAAAGAACAGCAACGAAAGGCATGGCTCTTGACAGGGGTTGAACAGCACAAAGATGTACACAGTGCATTGCGATTCATGGGCATCAAAATGGTGCTAGACCAATAGGAATTCAGTGGGCGATGTGTTCAGTGTCACACCAACAACCTTCACTTTCCAAGACATTTCCTGGTAGCATTTCTGGCTGGGTCGACCTGGGAGCCAATGACAATTTTAAAACTTCACCCCACCCTCATGATTAACTGGAATCATCTTAAATGCACACAAAATACATCTTATGTTCTCTGACTCATTCAGCAAATGTCAGAATGTAGAGAAGCTGATTGTTGCTGAAGTGCATTGATTTTGAATGCATCTATGTCATCTGTCATCATCAATGTCACAGTCACTAATGAGACAAGAGACCTAGTCTGATTCATCAACCTGTATTAATCATAAACATGTTACATGTGGTATATATTATTTTAAGGTAAGCTTACCATTAGTGGTGAGATGAGCATGCTTGCAACAAGTGCCACTGAACTTGCTTCTAACAGTCCCATAATTGCAACAATGCTGGAATTAATTACCAAGAGATACAAAATGTGATTATCAAAATAAAATTAAGATAATTCCATTAAACATAATGCCACAGGATCATACATTTATAGGACAACCTATGCTGTCATATAATCATTCAATCAATCATGTGCCATGCCGGAAAGCATGGGCAGTCGTGACTCGCCATTTCACTCGATCACCAGAGTCATGGATCAGCTCAGTGTTCCTGTCTCAACCCTGCCATGTGGCCAAGCCATCCAGGTATTTACTTCTCAGTCTTCACCTTGGTCTGTTCCCTTCAATCTTGCCAGTTGTCACCAAGTTCTCCAATTCATTTTTTCTCATAACATGTCCAAAAAATGTTGACTAACTACGTCTAATTTCTCTAATCAATTTGCGATTTTCATTTGTCTCCTGTAGTAGTTTTTCTGTCTGTCCATGGTATTCTTTGTATTCTCCTCAGAAGCCACATTTCTGCAGCCATCAGATGTTTTTCAGCTTGACTGCTCATATAATCGTTACTTTCATAATTTTCTTTCCATCTTGGGAATTTACAGATACCTATTTTGTGAGGCCTGGTCAATGCATGAGTTGTATGTGGCCATCAAAATAACATCTCTGCCCATCTGGGACTTGTGTCAAGATAGATAAAGTCTGTGCACTTTCCAAATGTCAAATATTTCAATGTAAAAGTAAAGGACACTTTGCCATGCCTTGATGCATACTGAATACATGGTGCTATCCACAGATTTTTCTAGACCAATCTGCACTTCATGGCCAATGTGGTCAATATCTCACTGGCTGCCTTTACTAGCTGGGAGCCCCGGTCAATTTGTTTTTAAATTCCCATGTCGAGGGGTTTGTAATTTCTTTCTTTCTCCTTGCATGCACTCCCTCCATCATATTCTTTTACAAGAAGCTGTGTCTATACAGCTGAAATACCTTAAATGTCTTCCTCTTCTTCTTTCATCCGCTCCTTAACTGTATGATTGTGACCTCATTCAGTAAAGTTTTTCTCAGTCATAATTGTTGCAATACTCATTCATTTGTTCTTTTTCTTTTCTCATAAGATTTGTCCTACCTATCTAAATAACCACACTTTGGAAGTTTAAATTTGACACACACTGTTTATTCGTTGTTTAAATTTAACACTCACACTTTATTAGCTGTCTAACTTTTCTTCACCATACAATAATGAAATAAACTTGAATGTTAATTTGTAATTTAGTTGTTTAGAGGTTAGAGGTTGTTTCATACTGTTCAAGTGAACATCTAAATACAAAAATATGTCTTTTTTGTAGTTTAAATTCACACGTTTTTAACACATTACTTTGTCATGAAACCTATCTATGTCCATCACAATGCATATTATTATTTTAGAGTTTAAATGTTATGAAAATCAAACTCCTTTAATATATGTTTGGGGAGGAGAGATAATAATTATGAAATGTTAACACATGTAAATTATGTTGAAATAAATATATATAAATACATTTATTTCACATTTCTGCACATCATTTCATTCTAAACTAAGCTATTCATCAGCTGTTGTGCAGTGTCTACAACCAAACATGTTAAATGGTCTTGACCTATTCCGCACACATATGTGTGCACTGTCTGCTACAGCACCTTCACTTTCATTCATTTCTTAAGAAAACTGAAGACGTTCTGTCTGGTCATGTCATGAGAAATAGTTCAATCTGTGGTGATAATCGTGGAAGAGAATGTGTAGATGTCACTATCTTAGATTAGAAACAAAGTAGTAAATATTAATGTACTCAAATTACCTGGCTAGAATGACCAACATCAAGTAGTCGAATGTGAAAACTGCATCACTTTTAACAGAATCAACAACCTGAAACAAAAATGAAGCAAACAAATATAATCTTGGTGAATAGATCTCTTAGAATGACTTTTGTTTTCATTCACCCATATGTCCAGGTTGAAAGTGAACTGTTAATGAGCTTCTCAACAAAAGGTAAACTTTGCAATTAAAAGAAATAGTGCAATATGATATGAAATTTACAAGACACCTGTTATTTCTTGCTGTTCAACTAGGTTGAATTATTATGTCTCAGTACTATATTGTCGCCAGTCTCTCTGGCCTAGAGGTTAATGACTTTCTCAGTACCCTATATATTCACGTGGGTAACGCAGCTACATGAGATTCAGTAGCGGATCACATCACGTTGGTTACCTATGGGGGTATGTAAGACGGCCGCTCAGAAAGCAATGGCAAACTATTGAGCGTAATCTTCCCAAGACATCAACAGCAGCTGAAAAATGCTGGTGTTGTCTGTAATGTCCTGTAACGGATATGGGGGGGGGGGGGGGGGATATGTCACTCAACATTCATAGATAACTCCACCATTCCAATGAGCTATGTTTGTGTGCGCACGCATGTGTGTGCATGCTTCTTTTTTAATATGAAATGTATTTCTGGATCTGAAAATAGAATAACCCTTTCACTGCTCAATAGCAAGCTGAATCTTTTTTAACAGGCGGACATCATAGTAGTGATGAATCCATTTAGCTACTTCAAAAAGACAACATGTTTCACATCTACATCTCTATTATCCATCTTCCATACTTCTCATTAACCAATAATTAAGTATCTGACTAATACATGGTGTTTGTAAAGTCTCACTACACTTTGTATGTAGAACAGTTGTTTGTTGCAGAGTATGTTTTCCATCTTGCAAACAAAGTGAGACTTTACAAACAGCCTGTATATTAATAATACATTGTAAATAAAAATAATTAAACAAGAATAACAATGTAAAATCATTGCAGCTTGAGTAAAGGTCACACTTTGGGTGAAATTTAGACAGGCCTATTTAGACATTTTGTAATTAAATTATGATCATAAATGTGTACTAATACTAATTTAATATTTGCATCCATTAAAGAAAAATGACTTGAATGAAATTAGAGGAACAACATAAACATAAACAATGCAAGAATGAAGTTGCAAGCAACACACATCAATGGCTAAAGCACAAACAATGGGGGACAAGTATTACACTTAATATACAGGTAGCTATGCTACCATTAGTATAGCTCTCTAAGTCATTTGGACATGTAAGGCACTCTGGCTCTACAACACTGATGAAAATAAGAATTCTAAAAAAATTCTTACATTGATATCAATTGCTTCTTCATTTTCCACAAACAAATAACATGTATTAAGTAGCTAAACGTGAACAAATAAATATTTATCATTTACTACATATCTGATAACAGCTATTTTTACATACATGTGATAGATTTATCTAATAATCATTTACAAGGTTATAAAAACAATACAATTTGACCAAAAATATAATCATAGCAAGAGGCTTGATTACCTCACCATGAAGAGACAGCATACACCCCCCCCCCCCTTTGGGGGGGGGGGGGGCGGGGGGGGGTGTTTAAATAAATGATTATGGAATAAAATAGGAAGCACACTTTACCTGTGCAACGACAAGCCTAGACTTTATGGACCTCTTAAATTCACTGACTTTTTCTGCAAGTTTATGTTCCCTATAAAAGAAACATACAGAATAGACAAATTAGCCCAGAACTTGCTTTAAAAAAAAAAAAAAAAACTTCACTTCTAAACAATAATGTGTTTCTTAATCTAAACAAAATAGCAAACAGTGTCAGTGGTGTCACAGAATGTCCATGAGGTGGTGGGTATGTTTGTTACATGTGTAAAGTTACATGTGTAAAGCTTCCATAAATAATTCAGTATGACTGTTGTTTATGAGCACTGAATGAATTTGTTAACTGCAAGATGTTCAGTCAGAGTGGAAATCATAACAAGCTAATGTTGCCACTATAATCAAAATATTATCATCATTACATTTTGGCCTAAATCTTTGTGTATAGTCTGAGACAGGCATCTGCTGTCATAACTCTCTAATCCTCTCTGTCATCTCATGTTTTGATAGAGTCGGGGTTGCTTATATTCTTTTGTCCAGCTATTTAAGTATCTTTATCATCCTCTGCCTCGTTTATTTTATTCTCCGTAAGTCATACTGTCAACATATTTCTCAAACAACAAAACAAAAGCACATTCCACTCCCATTAGTTTATGGTAAACTCTAAAGTGGATATATTTCACAAGAAGAACACATGATCTTATGCCAGCTTCAGAAAACAAGTAATATTAAAAGTTATATCTTTTATCTCTGAACACATATGGCCTTATCTTCACTTTAATATTTTGTATCTTAACCTAACAATGAAGATTCAGTATATATCCTGAATATAAGTGAACCTTTGTGTAATTAACAAAAGAACATTGATTAAAATCTAAATTTATAAAAACTAATGACATCAAACAGAAAATGCTGGACAAAATGTAAGGTAATATTACCTCTCCATCTCCAGTTTGAGTTTCTCAGCTTGATCATCTTTGGCAACACTTGCTACACTTATTGTAGCTGGAAACACACTAGGGAAATATGTAAAAGATGAGGCATTAATTCACAGGTATTCATTAGCACTTGCAGTGAGTAAAAGAGAGAGATAGAGATCAGAGCCTAATAGAAACAGGAACATTCAGTAGTCAGTCATTTAGCACTTGGCCCAGGATCAACTTCAGATGAATATTAAAATTAATGTTTCCCTGTTTTACCGCCGTAATCATAATGTGATCAGTCACAGATCAGGTCTGTATTCTAATCATGCTTATGGCATTAAGTCAAAAGTCATCTATGCATTTATCTCTTTGTCCATCTCTTTGCTAAATGTCACTAAGTTTTCAAGTTTATAGTTTATTTTCTTTATGACATGCAGCAGGTGGGGGGAGGGGGGGGGGGGGGGGGGGGGAGAGAGAGAGAGAGAGAAAGCCAGGGAGGGGAGGGAGTGAGAGGGGGAAGGAGGGAGAAGGGGGTAAGAGAGAGAGATAGACAGAAAGAAAGAAAGAAAGAGAGAGAGAGAGAGAGAGAGAGAGAGAGAGAGAGAGAGAGAGAGAGAGAGAGAGAGAGAGAGAGAGAAGAACATGGACTTTCTACGTTTAATTTCCCAAATAATTTTGGAGTTTTCATCTGCTTCTAGATGAACTGCTCATTTGTTTATTTTATATTATTCTTTGCATACTCCCAGAAATCACTGTTCTGCCACTATCAAATGTTTCTAGCTTCTCTATTTATTGACAAGGTCTCATAAACACACACAAATATTTGCACTGTATAGCACTTTTTTCTCACTGCAATAGACAGCCTTTTATTGATGAGTTATGTTTTCCGTAGCATGTGCGCTAGTGAAGATAATACACCACTGATAATGTCATGAGCACAGTCATGGCTCATTGCCTGCAAACGTGAGTGAAAGATTGGCAACTTATTCCTCAGTGCATTCATACTCGTTTGACAGTAGACAGACAAGACAAGAAACAGCATAATGAGGTGGGGTGACCAACTTCCTACCTCACCAATCATTCTTCCCTAAAATTATCTGATGCCGACTTCAGGAGACTAGATTTACCTCATAACTGTATGTGGTTATAAGAATCATTACTTCATAAATAAAGATTTACCCTAAGCCATCTTACCATGTTTCTTGATTCAAGCAAATGTGTGAAATTAAAGATAGTTAGTTAGTCGACAGATCATCCTCATTGCACATCGAACCATTCAGTCCATAAGTGCTCGGATCCCCTCCTCAGTAAATCCCGCAGCGTGTAGCAGCTAACGACACCAGTTCTCTGTTGGTTTCAATCTTCTTTGGCTTCCTGCATAGTGTTCTTGTTTTTCCACACCTCTTTTAATTTGATGTTCTCGCAGTCTAGCCATGGTTGTAAATTCAGTCATCATTTGTTTCTCGCAAAAGTCTTACTTCTCGTAGAGCATTCAGAATGTCAGCCTGGTCCATGGCGCATCCGCCCTCCACAGTAGCCTCACCTGCGAGCTTATCGGCCCGCTCATTTCCTTGTACTCCTGCATGCACTGGCACAAAAATGAAGCTAATCTTTGCCAGCTGAGGCCGCTCCAGAGACAGCAACCACTCGCTTCGGATCCACCCCATACACCACCAACATATCAAGCATCTTGTCAATTAACATGAGCGATCTCCACAGTTCCCATTCCCTAGGAGACTATTCCTGAGCCATATTCTTAATGGTATGATGCAATGTTGTAATAAATCTTCCCTACCTGTCTTCCTGTTCATTACCATTGACCTTACCTGTTATATTTCCAGTTTTTCTCATCTCAAAATAATGTGCCAAAACAATGTTAAATGCCTCCTTTTGATATTTATGATAAGTTCTCTTTGTGTCATTGCATCTTTCAAAACATTTAGTTTAGATTACTCAGTTTGGTTGTACGAGAATTTTTTTTGGTGCTTGCTCGCTTTGAACTCAAGCATTGTTCATCAATGTGCTACTACTTCCTAGTGCACTGGACTGATTTTTGTGTGTGGGTTAACTTTCCCTCGCCTTCAGGGGAACCCATTCTGACTTCAGAGGTACTTGTAACTTATGTCCCCATATTTTCTTCATTGAATTTTACATTTTTGCATGAATATATTCATTTCATTATACAATTATCATGACACATGATTTATGAACTGCAACTAAATTTTAGTTTGTGTTCTGCCATTGTAATTACATTATTTTTTTTTTCTTTTCATTACTAACATTTCTCCTATGTTCAAGCTATCAATGTTAGGTTATATTGAGGAACACTGTTTTTCTGTAATTTGCTTTTTATAATAGATTTGTCAGTGTCTCTTTTCTTTGAATATAATGTTTATTGTTATATGAGTTGTTTTGTATTTATGTTTTAATTTCATTTTGTGAAAACAAATAGTGTCATATTTATTTGCTGATTCCCCATTTGTAGTTTTTCTCACACTGGAAATATGCTGTTGATTACCCTATTATTTTAATGTTCTAAATAGGTATGTTACTGGTAGATGCAGTTTAAACTTACTTCAAATTTTGCTTTCTCCATTATATTCATATTATGCTATCCATAAGATACTCCAGTTGCAAGTCCTATATTTTTTAAAGGAGGTTGCAATCAACCCCAGCATTTATTGCTGTTTGTGATTTTCTAGACAAATTTACATTCAGTAATAGGCTATTGCTCTCTGAACGGCCAACGTTCATACCATTGTGAAAATCAATGTAAAGTAATCTGCTCCCAAAGCTCCTGCAGCCAACTTCAAAACCACCATATTGGAATTGTAACACTGTGTCCACTATCCTTAAGCCACAGATGCCGACATGTTTCCCATACGCAGGAATATTTATGTGTTTCACCTGATGGAGCTTCCTGGAATAGCACCAATGTCCAAGTATGTTAGTTTGTCCAAAATCTCTTCACAGCGGACCCCATCAGCTGCAATGAACATCCCCTGAAAATATAATTTTCCTTAGTTAACATTAAAAGGCTACAGGACTGTATTCAATGACAGTTCATGAAATAAAGAGTAAAGTAAGTTAGTTAGTTAGTTAGTTAGTCGCATTTCCAACTTCACAGCAACTGGTCGTCCCCATATTGCTCCGTTCCTGTGCCAATGAATATCACAAAATGCTCTTCACTGCCCCATGTGAACAATGGAATAGACAGGAGTGTCGGCAAGCCAACAAACAGCCCGCACAGGTACACTGTGCTTAATGCTGCCACCAGAATGCTAACACAAAAGTCCTCCACGAAAAATACAGTTCATCGTCGATGAAAACGGCAGTCACCAGAAAGACTTCATTGACCGGGGTTTTATCCCATATGGCTTGGTTTCTTTCTGCAGGACGACCCAACGAAAGCGCCGCACAAAGCACGAACTCTGTAGATACAGCGACGACTCTCAGGAGTCTCCTGAAAAATGTACTCGTGAACTGAAAAGGCAAACCAGTCAATCCAGCAACAGCCTGCCGTCATCGTTCCGAACATGCAGTTCACACGAAAAACAACCGCGGACAGATGCAAAAGCATTCCATGCACTCACTCAGTAGCAGGACGACGGAACCATAGACTCCTTAGTCGCCTCTTACGACGTGCATGGTAGGCAACAGTGTTACTATTCTTTGCTCCCCAGTATGCCTAGAGTAAAGTTGATGCAGATTGTTATAGGTCATGGCTTATCAGAAACTCTGCCAGAAACTCCTAATGACGTCAGAGTATGTCTTATCAGCTAATAGGTAGCTTAAAGTCAAAACAAGTATACAATACAGAGACACCACACTAATGTGTCACCGCATGAGGAGATAGAGAAGCATGCATGTTTCAGTGACCGAGTTTGCTATGTCAATGGTAGCACAGCTACTGGTAGGGTCACCCATGTTGGAAAGGTCAAGGAATAGGAACCAGATGAAGCAAAACAAACCTGCTGCCTTGTGGGTAGACAGGGGATAGTTAAAGGTTAGAGAAAGCAAATCTGAAAAAATACTTGTCAATGTTGGATGTACTGAGCCACAGAGTTGACAAAACAGAGCAATGCAATTCTCTTGATAATATTCAGACATAACAGTATATACAGCACACACACAAATACAAGATGCAACAATACAGCATTAAAGACAGGCCAAGTTGATTACAATACATGTATAAAGAATAAATACATGTGCCTTATATGACACTTACACATTAAAATCTGTGTATTTTTCTAATACTGGCAATATGATACACACAAATGATACAATATGTCAAAAGTGTTTGGCAGTAAAAGCACAATGAATACCAACAAACAAGTCAACCGCAAGTGTATATACAAACAGGAACAATATGTGAGTGTGGGAACCTGGGTATACCGCTTCAACACAAACAGGGTTAGACAAAATATTAACACATGTGCAGTAAAAATAGGTTAACATAAAACATATGTTTTGCTACAAACTTACAATGTTAACATTGTCCTCTGTACGGCTCCAGTTAACAGCCGAAATGTCAAGCAATCCAAGGGTCGTCTTAACTCTCTAGTATGAAAGTTAAAGGAAGTATCTGTGTCAACGTGGGCAATATCAACATATATAAATACTATTTATTACATACATAATCTTTGCTATGACAAACCAAAATAGTAGATACATTTTAAACAAGAATGGCTGCTGAAAATCATATTATACGGATATAAATGTCCTCAAAGATGCCACGTCTACCAAATTTTTCATATACAATATTTTGTATTAAATATAGCATTTACAAACATCTTTTAAAATCTTTGCAGGCTCCCTGGTGATGTAGTTACGGACCCACTTAGTAATCCTGCATGCCGCGTTCGAAACACAGCTGCAGGCGATTTGAACGCTTTGCGCTGGTTTTTTATGAAAATGGTATGGATGCCGGTCGTTCCGAAAGCAATGGCAAACTACTGAACCTAAACTTGTCAAGAGCACATCAACAACAAAAATACTGGGGATGACTGTGACATCCTGTAAAGGCTATGCAACTAACTTGTTTTTTTAAAAACTTCACATGAATTTACAAATTATTTGATACACAATTAACATAGTTTCAGCTGAATGCAATAAAGCTATAACCTTTCCTGTTAATAATAACTAAGAGGAAAAATAAAAGCCATTAAAGAAGATGGAAAATATATTGATGCAGCAATCACTGGACAATTATCAATTATTAAGGATAAATATTACTTAAATAATATTTAGGACTAACTCCAAAACATCCAATGACAAAAGTGGCAATGAAAAGAACAGTAAAAGTAGGATGTTTAACAAATCGATGAACTAAGTTAAATATAAACTATAAGAGAATGCCATGTGAGATCATTTCAGTCCAAAGATAGGAAGTGTTTATGAACATGTTGCTAAACCATAAATAAGTTATGTAACTGGCTATAACATATTCTTGAGATATCAATGTGATGATTTCCCCCACCTCTCACTTTTATTTAAGAGAATATCATCATATATCATACCAACATGTGCATATGGTCATGGTTCATCATCTCACAATATCACCGCAATTATGCCATACAGCCAAGCCATCCAGGCATTTAATTATGTCTTCCCTTTGCTCTCTTCCCAGTTTGCCAGTTTTCACAAAGTTCTCACATGTATTTTTCTTCAACACCACGGCCAATAAATATTGACTGTTGACGCTTAAATCACAACAACAGAAATGAGATTCCTGAGACGAATACTCAATGTATCAAGAAGAGATAAGATCAGAAATGAAGAAATCAGGACTAAAGTGGGGGTTACAGCTGCACTAGATTTTATTAGAAAGCAGCAAGTCAAATGGTTTGGCCATGCAAGTAGGTTACCAACTAACAGTCTACCACAACAAGCAATGATGTACAGACCAGACGGAAGCAGAGGAAGAGGCCAACCATGTAAACGATGGACGGAGGGAATAACAGTCCATGGGAATATCAATACATGAAGCCCATAAGCGGGCACTCTCCCACTGTTTATACTTCACCTCGACACCGCAAGGTACAAGAGGAACATGATGAGATGAGATGAGACGCTTAATTTTTCTAATCATTTTACGATTTTCACTTATGACATACAAGCTATATTCTATAGTGAACATTTTTTCTAATTTTGTAAAATGTTACTAGGGCAACAACCAACTATGGCCTAATCTTTATTATTTCCATTTGCAGTGGAACTTTAATGATCACAATGTGAAAACAGCACCTCATATTGTGTCAGTCTTATCCAAGCCTACACCTCTGATTTACTACCCAGAAATAAGTGGATAAGTATAAACTCCTCTGGTTTCTTATTTTGTCAAAATTGTCAACAACTGATTCCAGACCTAGTACTGTTCAGGTTAGAGGCAAGTACTGTACCTCTAAGGCACTGTGGCCCCTCTCAGAGTTTATCACGATGAAAAATATTCTGACACAAGTATTTCCCAATGAAAAATTTTATGACAAAGTATTTCCCAATGAAAAATACTCTCACAGCTATGTCATTGCAAAACAGGGATCTGCCAAGCCTAGTGAAATAATTATGGCCAAATTTACACTTTAGGTTTTGGATAGTCCTCAGGCTGGTGTATAGCCTAAGAAAATCTTGAACATATGCACACTAATTCCAATGTCCATGTTTCAAACAAAATGCAGATGAATGCTCCATAAATACAGCTTTGATCAAGTACATTAGAAAAATAAACACAAGATCCATCATTGTTAAATATAACAGATGAAGATGAGTAGATCATAATAAATGCACCACAAGAGACCCAAAAAAAATTTTAGTTTACAATTTTAGTTACCGACCAGAGACTGCACCAAGAAAATAACCAACAATCAATATAGATGTGTGCTGAATGACAACTTCCATTGTAAAATAGTATATGATAATAAGGCATAAAGATAACAGCAAAAACAATTTGAGTAGAGATGCAAAAATGAGTATTCTCACTAATAAAAATAACAATATTTCTTTAATGCAGTACTTTTTTAAAATCTTAAAAGAAATATACCATACTAACACTAAACTTGTGATAAATTATTACCCAATATTTGCACTACTTACTTCCAAAAGTGTTAATCCATCAGATATGAACGTGACATACTCTGTCTCAGGGTCATCATCAAGGTTGCCATTTTGTTCAGGTTTCTCAAAACTGTCACTCTTCTTTTCAGTCTTCTTGTTTAAATCAACTTGATCAATTTCAGTTTTATTGCCATTTAATCCATTCTCACTCTTCTTAACTTCTGACACCTCATCTTTATTTTTGAGTAGAGACAGTCTGTTTAAACTACAGGAATTTGATTTGATTAAAGGTTTTCCAGCATCAGTGTTTGAATTCTTGTTCCCACTCACGTCCAAAAACATATTTCTCAAGGAAGACTGTTCTCCATTTACGTGACCTGTAGTTCTCAAGTCCACGTCTGTAACATCAGCGTTTGAATTTCCTGTCACCTCTATACTTGTAGTGCCGATTTCAAATAATGCAGGAAGAGAATTCCTGGCAAGCATTAAGCGTCTGACAGAAGCATCAATAACTTCTGAAGCAAGGTCACCATCTGAATTATTTCAAAAACAAAGTCATTTTAAAACTTATACTTTATTTGATAATAAATACTATACCATATGAATAAATAAATGCCTCGATAAATTTGAAATAAATAAGGATATCAATCAGTTTAATACAAGCAACAGATCTATAAATAAAACAACAAACAAATCAACATTATAGTACCATATTAATATAATTTGTCGTCTTCAGGGTGGATTCAACTGAGGGTTGACTATTAATTACCACCTGCTCTTACAGATACAGCCAGTGTGTGGGCAGGATATATAACTCCAACAGATAAAGTCTGCTTGCCCTTGTGGACACATTTTATTTTGTCAGCAAAAATAAAACACACATTTGCTTTATAAGTAAATCCTATAACATAAAGATATCATTATGTGCCAGATTTAGTAGTGCAGGCAATCATGTTTTTCTACAATCTGTTTTCTTGACAAGTTCAGCCACCGATCATCTTCTGCCTCACTCTAAAATCCCATCCAACATTTTCTCCTGTTGTCTCCCACTGCCTCAACCTCAGTCTTTCTAAATGTTACAATGTCTCCTAGCCTTCTCTTTTATAACATGTCCAAAATATAGTGATTGTCTTCTCATTATGTTGGCGATAATCTCCCCTTGTTATAATCATCGCACAATAAGTCCTTCCACTATGTCAGCTGACAAACACCTGTCACATTACTGAGCAAAAATCTTGCAATCCTGCATCACAAATGAGCCCATTAGAACCTCCACTACCAAAGAATCATTTTCAACTCAGTATGAGGTCTTTAACTCAAGCAGACCTGGCACATTTAGTATGGACAGATGGATTTTAACAAAAAGAAAAAAAAGAATGATATACTCCTCACTAATCCTGGAGTAGTGTCTAATCATCTTGGATAATGGCCAAAAACTACAAAAACCCAATAAACTAAATGAGAATGTTTACTTTCTTCTTCTTCTGTGTTCATCCGGAGTTTGTTTTTTTCCGGATGTGATTGCGTTGTGCCTGTTTACAGCAGAGCTGCGTTCTTGCGCCATTAGGCCGACACATCCGACTTCTGCGGGCATTTGTTGACCGGGTTAATCTTCCCAGGAATGTTTACTTTGATAATTAATTCTTCTTCTTCTGCATTCATCCAGAGTTTTTTTTGGGATGTGATTGCATTGTGCCTGTTTACAGTAGAGCTGTGTTCTTACCCTGTTAGGCCGACATAACTGACTTCTGTGGGCATTTGTTGACCAGGTTAACCTTTGTAGGACGTTTGACTCTCATTATTGTGGTGTTATCCCCCATCCTAGCTGGCCCATTTAGATTGGCCGAAGTCATCCTAGTCAGCCCTCAAGGGAAGGCAGGGGCAGACCACGGGCAATTCCCTGCCATCCAAAGAGGCTTCCATAATTGAAGAGCTGACACATAGCGCTCTGGTACAGGGCTCACCCAAGGAATCGTCACGTCCTGTACATGACTGCTTAGCCTCACTTCCGTATATTGGGCCTTCTGTTCACCACGGGCTGTTTCTCCGGAAACCAGAAGAATGCAGTCTGCAGATGACATCCACACAGCGAGCTTTTGATTCGGACTTTCCACATAATGGATTTGCTATCCAAGCAATATTCGATTTTGTTACACTGGGACGCTTTGTCTACCTTTGATGATGCCCACACAATGAGCTTTTGTGATAATTAATTCTTCTTCTTCTTCTTCTTCTGCTTTCATCCAGATTTTTTTTTCGGATGTGACTGCGTTGTGCCTGTTTACAGCAGAGCTGCGTTCTTGAGCCGTTAGGCCGACACATCCGACTTCTGCGGCGATAATTAATTCAAAGAGTGATAAATGGGAATTATGGTAAAACACTTTTTGAAGGTAAGAATCCCCATATTAAACAACATAAATATTACATTATAGCCTTTAAATTGTCTGGTACTTATTTTTATGAGGCTGAGTTGACCCAAGAGCAATACTGTTCACAAAAAATAATCATGCCTCTGCTGAGGATTGAGCTCAGACCACTGTCTTAACAGGCAAGTGCACTAACCATCAAGCAATCACAGTTCCTGCTACCCAAGTAACAAATACATTGTATAAGGTTAAGGTGTGGAACTAAATCTAAAATAACTGATTAGGGACTGAAATATAATGTTGGGCAACAGGCTTTAAGCAAAGTCTCAAAGGCTGAGGAACAAAAACAAAAAGAATAGGAGAACCGAAACAAGGAAAAGTATATAAATAATAACACATATTCAAGATCTCTACTTTATACATGGGGTGACCAGCTTCTTTACTTGCCAAATCGCAATAGTCAGTCAGATAACAGTTTCATGGCCTAGTTTCTAACTACCATTTTGGCCATGGAAACTGAAGTGTCTGGAAGCTAGTTTTCCCAGCGCTCTTTAATTCATGAACAAATAATATACAGAAACAAACTGGCAAACATTACCTGTATCCTTGGTCTTGTCAGAACCATCTTCATTATCTTTGTCTTCACTGTCATCATTTTTGTCCTTTGCCATCGTAGTATCTTCCTCAGAAGGCACACAAATCACAAACAATACTTTTGCCATGATGAAACCTATTTGTAGTCAATACAAACACCACTTCCGTCAAGAACAAGGCAGTTTCCGAGAACTGTGAAAGAAAGAAAACAAGATGTCAGCTATTTAGTCATCATCATCCACAGACAACGACAATTTTAAAAATATATTCAGAATACCTCAGACAGCCAACATATTACAGAATAATGACAAAAATACCATTGACAGCTAACATTTTGCAGAATAATGTTAAAAATACCACGGACGGCCAAAGCGATCTAAATGTTTTGAAAGATGCAATGACACAAAGAAAACTTATCATAAACATCTTTAGGAGGCATATAACATTGTTTTGGCACATTATGAGATGAGAAAAACTGAAAATATAACAATAGGTAAGGTCAATGGTAACAAAACAGGAAGGCAGGTAGGGAAGATTTATGACAACACTGCATCATACCATGAATGATTATTGGCTCAGGAAATGATACAAATGTCAGTTGGCAAGGTGTTTGTTGTTGGTGGTCTATTCTTTAATTTAATACATTTGCTTGAATCAAGAAACATGGTACGGATCATCATTCAGTGGCTTGTTCTGTGCAAAACCTTTCATCTCAAAGAACCGATGTAGCATGGTGGTTAGCATGCTTGCCTGCCAGCACAGTGGTCATATGTTCAAATCCCCATCAAGGCAGATTTAATTGACCTGGATCCTAGGTCATCCCAGCCAAAAATGGGTACCAGGAAATGTCCTGGGAGGTGAAGGCAGCTGGTGTGCTATTGATCACATCAGCCATGAGTGTCGGTTGGTCTGTACAAATATGGGGTTACAATCATTTAACCCACACACCCCAAGGCATGGACAAGGGTCCTTTAGTATGCTTGCTTACATAAGCCATATGTCCTGCCTGTATTGCTGTCATGTGTAAATTAGCCATCACATCTTGAATCCACCTCCGCTGGTCTTTTTTTCCCCTCTGTGCTCTGAACACCTCCCTCCATAAAGATCTTTTCCTGACATTCATTCTCCCCGATTGTATTTTTATGTTTAATACTACTGCATATATATTGTCCAAGAAGACGGTGGACAGATAATATACATACAGACCTACAAGCACTTGGAATCAGCGACTGGCAAGAGAAGGTCAACCAGAGAGACGAATGGAAACGCCTTGTATCTGCAGCAAAGAACCTCAATGGCTTGGAACGCTGAAGAAGAAGAAGAAGAAGAAGAAGAAGAAGAAGAAGAAGAAGAAGAAGAAGAAGAAGAAGAAGAAGAAGAAGAAGAAGAAGAAGAAGAAGAAGAAGATATATATTATAAACATGTTCAATAAAGAATGACAAAGAATAGCTCAAACAATAATTTAGCTGTATTAGGAATCAGGTTGAAATTAACATTAATTATTTTGCTTTTAATCAGCCAGTGATCTCTTTTTTTTTAATTTGAATTTCTTTTGAACTATATTCCTTCATGAGAAAATATTCTACTGGGTATTTTTTGTTTCTTGTTTCATGACTTTTACAAGATGTAAAGGATCAGCCCTAATTCCCAGATTGATTTCCTAAGCAATTTTATATTCAGTAATTCGCCACTGCTTTCTGAACGAGATATCAAGGCCGAAGTGCAACTGACTGGTTTAGGCATTGAACCCTCTTGAGTAACTTAAAATCTCTTGATATGCTGAATGTGTTTTTCACAGTTGTTTCACATTTGTTCAGGTTGACGTCTGGAGGTGTACAAAGAAGAAAAACTACATTAAATACTTCCATTTTACTCAGTGTTTAACACTGAGTAAAATGGAAGTATTTAATGTAGTTTTTCTTCTTTGTACACCTCCAGACGTCAACCTGAACATATTGAAAGAAAGTAGCAGTCAACTTGAGGTTGTTGACATCAGCATAGAGTTTTAACTCAAATTTAGTAGGCGTAGTAGGCCAGTGTATTGTTTCTATTCTGTAAATATTCTTGCAGAAAATGTTTAAAAAGTTGACAGGGTCAACTTCATTCCACCAGGTTTTAACCAGGTTTTTTTCCGCAACGCGGAAAGCATTGCACCAAGCACAAACTCAGTAGCTCTAGCGACGACCCACAGGAGTCTCCGAAAAATTTAACTCGTAAACCGAAGGATGCGGCCCGGAATCGAAACCACAACCTTTGGAGCCCAAGTCAAACGGCTTTACCACTTCGCCACGGAGACTCCCACGAAAATTTTTAACTGTTGTTTTACCAGTTCCACTGTTACATTCATCAGTATCTCCTATTTTTAATTTATTGAACAAGTATTTAATACAGCTTACTGAAGTAGTACATCTAAAACACATTTATGAACACAGTAGCAGCCCTAAACCGGTCTCCGTGGCGAAGAGGTTACGGACGTGGTTCGTAATCCTGTATACCCGAGTTCGAAACACAGCTGCGTGCGATTTGGCAGCAGACCTCACTGCATGGTTTTGCGTTGGTATCAGTACTGGCCATTCAGAAAGCAATGGCAAACTATTGAAGGTAAAATTGCCAAGAGATCACAGTGGCAGAAATGCTGGTTTTGACTGCAATGTCTTGTAAAAAGGATATGCAAATAAAAAAAAAAAAAAGCAGCCCTAAACATTTCTATTTTTTACTAAGTTAAAAGTAATATACACAGAAGGTATGCTATCTACTTAGCCACTTCTCTTTTGTGATGTTTTTGGCCAGTGGTTCACCCAAATTGTCAAAATTGTGACACTTTAGCAAACACAGAGTTAAACCTGGTGATTTCCATCTCTGGTTCTTGACTTGTGTGTGGTTGCAGTCAGTCTCATTACTCAATATGCTCCAAACAACACACCTTGTGTGATGATAGACTATTCATGTTTAACGATCAATGTGTGATGATAGACTATTCATGTTTAACTATCAATATATGATGATAGACTATTCATGTTTAACGATCAATATATGATGATAGACTATTCATGTTTAACAATCAATGTGTGATGATAGACTATTCATGTTTAACAATCAATGTGTGATAATAGACTATTCATGTTTAATGATCAATGTGTGAAGATAGACTATTCATGTTTAACAATCAATGTGTGATAATAGACTATTCATGTTTAACAATCAATGTGTGATGATAGACTATTCATGTTTAACAATCAATGTGTGATGATAGACTATTCATGTTTAACAATCAATGTGTGATGATAGACTATTCATGTTTAACAATCAATATATGATAATAGACTATTCATGTTTAACAATCAATGTGTGATGATAGACTATTCATGTTTAACAATCAATGTGTGATGATAGACTATTCATGTTTAATGATCAATGTGTGAAGATAGACTATTCATGTTTAACAATCAATGTGTGATAATAGACTATTCATGTTTAACAATCAATATATGATAATAGACTATTCATGTTTAACAATCAATGTGTGATGATAGACTATTCATGTTTAACAATCAATATATGATAATAGACTATTCATGTTTAACAATCAATGTGTGATGATAGACTATTCATGTTTAACAATCAATGTGTGATGATAGACTATTCATGTTTAACAATCAATGTGTGATGATAGACTATTCATGTTTAACAATCAATGTGTGAAGATAGACTATTCATGTTTAACAATCAATGTGTGATGATAGACTATTCATGTTTAACAATCAATGTGTGATAATAGACTATTCATGTTTAACAATCAATATATGATAATAGACTATTCATGTTTAACAATCAATGTGTGATGATAGACTATTCATGTTTAACAATCAATGTGTGATGATAGACTATTCATGTTTAACAATCAATGTGTGATGATAGACTATTCATGTTTAACAATCAATGTGTGATAATAGACTATTCATGTTTAATGATCAATGTGTGAAGATAGACTATTCATGTCGATCAATGTTAGATTATAGATTATTCATGTTTAACGATCATTGTTAGATGATAGACTATTCATGTTTAACGATCAATATATGATGATAGACTATTCATGTTTAACAATCAATGTGTAATAATAGACTATTCATGTCGATCAATGTTTGATGATAGACTATTCATGTTTAATGATCAATGTGTGATGATAAACTATTCATGTTTAACGATCAATGTGTAATAATAGACTATTCATGTCGATCAATGTTAGATGATAGACTATTCATGTTTAACGATCAATGTGTGATGATAGACTATTCATGTCAATCAATGTGAGATGATAGACTATTCATGTTTAACGATCAATGTGAGATGATAGACTATTCATGTCAATCAATGTGAGATGATAGACTATTCATGTTTAACGATCAATGTGTGATGATAGACTATTCATGTTTAACGATCAATGTGTGACCGACTATTCATGTTTCATAATCAGTATGTCATAAGCTATTCAGACCAGTGTCCCTCACCATCTGGTGAACCCACCCCGACTTCTGAGGTACATGTAATTTACGTCCCCAAGTCAAGGACAAGAAGTCAACATGTTTGTTCAACTAGCTGGTGTAGGGAGTTGAACACGCTAGCTCACCATCAGCACACAGAAAGTTTAAGAGCGAACACTCTTCAGCCGTGCTGTCCTCCATGTATGTGTGTAATGTCAGGCGTGTATATACTGGGCCCTTGTGACAGTAATAAATTTGTGATTTTGCTGTTGTCATTATTGCACCCCTTGAGCATCAGTTGTAATCATCTGGGAATGGTAAAGTTAACAATTGCATGCAGGTCTGAAGGACATGGCTCTGATGTTTTGATATTTCTAGGGTCCTGTTTTGATATTTCTAGGGTCCTGTTTTGATATTTCTAGGGTCCTGTTTACGTGCCTTGCTGTGTATTTGGCATATGGTGCTAGCGCCATGTTTTTATAGAATAAATGGCACTTGAGAAATGAGTGGATAATATCAAGCTGGCTACTTTTATTTTTCAAAATATTTCCTGGTATCCATTTGAGGCTGGGAACACCCAAACAATGCTAGGGACATGGCCATACCAACGGAAACGTACTGCTTAACTATGGTGCAGAAATCCAGGAAATCAAGATAACAACCGAGAATATTGAATACCAATCATGGTTTACATGTTAATTTCCAGACCCATGGTCTTGTTAGTGACTTCTGTAAAGACTTACACAAGGAGCAGCGTCTTTTAAGAACACCAGCCCTGGAAAACCATGTACAGCAATGTTCTTCCTTTTTCCTTGAAAGGTGATTGGCTTTTGATATGCACCCATCGATCCACTAAGGCATAATAGGGTTTGACTTTCCACATGAATGATTTTTTTACCTCAGCAATTTCCTATTTGGTGACCACCGGGACACTTGTTTCTACCTATATCATCATCATGTGAAATGCATGGTAAGCTTGGGCGGTCATGTTTTAACATCTGACACAATCACCAGAGTCGTGGATCAGCTCTGTGTTCTTGTTCTGACTGGACTGTCCCATGTGGTCAAGTCATCCAGATATTGACTTCTCTGCCTTCTACTTGTTCTTTCCACCTTAATTTTGCCGATTGTCATCAGGTTATCGAGTTTATTTCTCCTCATATCTTACTCCAAAAAATGTGACTGTCTACGTCTAATTTCTCTAACCAGTCTGCAGTTTACTGCCCACATGCCTCAGTGCATTTAATGTAGCAGACTGGAACTGTCAGGATCACTCACTCAAGTTTGAGAAACTTGCAAATGATGCATGGTTTTCTCTTATGGCACCAATATTCCATTTAGCAGACAGCATGTTCTAGACATTTGAACAGAAATGATATTCAGTAAGATTCTTGACCAATAGACATTTGAACTAAACTGTCATTTAGTAGGAATCACATTTCATTTAGTGAATACTACAACCAATTTTTCCGATTAGACTAGAACACATCTTTGATGGCCACCCTTCCCCAATATTTCTAAGTAAGCTGATGAGCACCAGAGGCTTTTCCACCTTTTGGTTTCTGGTCACTGCATCTCTAGGGAACACTAACTCTGAGATCTTTTGCCAGATCAGTTTAGGCCTATGATAGCTATTTGTGTTGTATGAAGAGGATATATGGCTGAAATCTTGCATGGGATTTCATACAACCAGTAGAGCCCTCTGGCAACTGAGGCGAAGTACAAGGTATCCTTTATACGCAACACAATTATTATAGAGGCGTTTCAGATGTGGCGCCATTTTAAGAAGTGACAAAAGTCAACTGGATTTTTAAATCATAGAAATCAACGAGCTTTTGAAAATATAATAAAACAAAGAATATTTTTAACTGATTCAGTGCCAAAGGATAATATATCGCTAGACGTGACCCATTTGGAGAGAGGGGTGATATATCAAAATACTAGGGTCAACTTGTTATTTGTTTTGTTTCATTATCTTCTGGAATTTCAATGATTAGTTGACAGAAATGTATATTACAATACTTGTACATTTGATTGTGTACCATGTTTGGTCCAACCCTACTTTTTGTTTGGCACTGAATCTGTTAAAGTAATAAAACAAAAACATGAAGGCTCTTATGACTTTGTCACATCCTAAAACAATAACCACTAAATGACAGGGAGTACTAGAGAGCATGAGGAAAAGAGAGGTAGACCAAGAAAAGATTCATGAACCAGGCATGCAAAGAACCAAAGCAAACAATGAAGCTGAAGAGAGGTAGACCAAGAAAAGATTCATAAACCAGGCATGCAAAGAACCAAAGCAAGCAATGAAGCTGAAGAGAGGTAGACCAAGAAAAGATTCATGAACCAGGCATGCAAAGAACCAAAGCAAACATTGAAGTTGAAGAGAATGGAATGATCGGAAAGCTTCATGACCACCCCTGAATAGTTAAACAGGATATTTATTACTTGTAAGTTGTATAAACACATTAATATGATTATTATTATTTCAGTTATCAGCTTGTGTTGTTAGCACACTACTCTATGGGTCTGAATTCTGGACCCTGTACTCAAGACAAGACAGGAAATAAAGTCGAATTCCTTCAATATGAGATGTCCGAGACGTATCCTGGGCATATCATGGAAACACCACATAACAAACAAACATGTGCTTGAAAGAGCAGATATTACCACAGTGCACTCCCTCCTCAAGCAGAGATGCTTCCAGTGGCTGGGCAACGTTTCTCGAACGGAGGATGAATGTATTCCCAAAGATCTCCTATACGGAGAACTAGCCACAGGAAAGAGACCAACCGGAAGACCCCAATTGCGATATAGGATAGGGATGTGTGTACAAAAGATATGAAAACCCTTGGCACAGATCCAGACACGTGGGAAAGAGTTGCAACAGACAGATGTTCCTGGGGAAGAGATGTACAAAACAGACTGGTGCTCTTTGAGCGCAATCTGATCCAACAAACAGAATAGGCGGCACAGGCTCAAAACACAGTCACTTACTGCAGGACCTGACTCATCTTACAGATGCGGAAACTGTGGCAGAGATTGTCACTCTCGCATCGGACTATACAGTCACCAGTGGTGCTATCAGGTACCTCCCGAGTGGCATAAGTCTATAGTCTTTCAGGACTGAAAGAGGCCTACTACTATCAGTTATCAGTTGGGGTATCTTCATTGCACTCCGGACAGGTCCATAGGTGCTCAGATCCTCCCCCCAGCATATGCATTAGCATTTGGTGGCTAATAGTGCCAGTTCTGTGTTGGCTGACGAGGCACCTCGTTTTCCCGATGTACCTCTCATGTCTGGCCGTGCCAATTCTTACTCCCAAATCTTTCATCCTGTACAGCGATGTGGATTCACTGATGTCAAAATCCTCTGTTCTCGACATATCTTTAAGGACGTTAATAACATCAGCACGATCCATGGGCTGGCCATCTGCAGGGGGTGCAGAGCCAGCCAGTTTATTAGCTCATTCATTTCCCTCGACAACCACATGTCCCAGGACGAAGATGAAGGTGACAACAGACTTCCGCAGCGACTCAGTCCACTGTCTATTATTAGTATTACTGTACAAGTGGGGGGGACAAAATTATATAATGCAAGCATTATATATACAATTGTATAACTACTTATCATCTGAAATAATTTATCAACTGGGGGGTTTCACAAATAATGCCCAAGTTTATATATTATATACCATATAGTGATATACTATATGTTTTGGCCTAACATGTCACACTAGCAAGGAAGATAAGATGTGTTGTATTTATTTCATATTTATATTTCAGTGTTTGTAAACAACCTAGTTAGCCCCTCTCGTTTGCTTTTAGTTTTTAGGTGTCCTACAATTATCCTACAACATTGTACGGTATGAAGAACATGTTGAAAGTATGGAGCATATTGAAACAAAAACATAAGTTAATATAAAATTTGCTACATATTGTAATTATGTTTATAACTATGGGTAGGCGGGAAAAGTAAGTTCATTAAATTTCGTTTGTTAAACAATGTTTATAATTATTAATTTTTATATATTGGGTCATGAGTTGCCTGCTTGTCAGCACGTGCAATTTTGGAATAATTTGATATTTTGCAAACCAAACCACTACTAAATAAATATAAAATAGCTAATTAATGTCCAGCTACACATCTTAATAACGATCTTGTTAATAATCAACATTTTCTTTACCACTTAAATTTAAATCCCTTTAAAAAGAGGGTATAACTTACACACAGCGTTTTGAGCGGTTCACTGGCAACTGGACAAAGAGCTTTGTTTTGACCAGTCGCGCGGATAAGGGAGGCTACCGTCGTTTTCACAAAAGATGACCAGATGGACAGATCTTCGTTGGGGGTGGGGAGGGGGTGAGCGCAGACTCACCGGGTTCACATAACCACCAGTGGAAGCGCAAGCGTGCTAGCCACTGCTCAGTCGTAGTTTCCCTTTTTCTTCCGCGTTTCCATCCTGTTTCAGGATATTGCGGTCAACACCAGCATCTTTCAGCTGTATGTTGATTCCTAGGCTAGATTACGCTCATCAGCACGCCACGACTTTCTGAGCGACCGGCTCCATACTCTCATAAGTCACTTTTGCGATTCGAACCACTGCTAATTCTCGTCGCGTCACGTGACGAGAGTATTCGGGGTTAGCGGAGAAAGCTACTAACCCCTCGGCCATGGAGCCGGATCGTAGTTTCCCTTGCTTAATGGTAAACGGGCTAATTGGATCAAAGTGTTATTGTGCATATTTATGAATGCAGTGGCAGTAGTAGTACTACTAGTACTGCAGTAGGCTGAACTGTGATAAAGTTGAGGACATGTAAACAATTTGAAAACACGAAAGGCAGGACAGCTTTACAAAATGACACCTGCTCAAAGAAGAGGACGTTGTGAAAACACAATATTCGTAGCCTATGAGTTATGACACCAAGTATTTTATTACATTTTGACTGCGTCCTCCTTGTCTCCCCCCTCCCTCCGCCCCATTTCATAAGAATCCATATTATTTATTGCTTCATGATATGGTTTATGATGTAAGTTTTTAAGTATTTCGACCAAAATATATTTCAGTTATTCACTTCACGTGAATAGGGCTGAGTGGTCTGAAGGTATGGTGTCCGCCTCGAGTGCTGGAGGTCCCGGGTTTAGGCCCCGGCGAGGACCGGGATTTATTTAAAAAATCCTCCTGGACTTCCAGTAATAAAATTTCCACTGGTCTCTGGGTAGTGAGATCGGACGCCCGTGTGTATTGTTGCGCACGTAAAAAATCCCTTGGCAGTTGGAAATCGAAAAAGAGTAGCGTAACGGCTCTGCCCGGGCAAAATTTCGAGTTAAAAATCTACCCAAAGTATTTCAGGATCCTCGCCGATGCAACGGAGTTCGTGTATTGAGCTGAGTTTCTCAAGACTCATGTTTGAGTTAGGAGGAGAAAGGAGCACTTATGGGTTACGCCCGTGTGCCGTGATGTTGATCCATCGACTAAACTAAACTCACTTCACGTACGAGGGTAAGTTAATACGTAAGCCACAAATGGTTGTAGAAAAATAACTAAAGATGATAACAACTTGTAACAAGTTTATTTGTATACATACATTGTCCCTTTATTTCTCAACATAATTTCCACCAACATTGATGCACTTATCCCAGAGTTTTATCAGTTCTCCCAAACCGACTACATAAATCTGCGTGCCCTGTTTTCATTTACCTGCCATCCCACAGAACTGTGTGACTTACTTATTGACTCGCCCTCGTGACGCTTTGGTACCCAACTATGCACCGCTTTACTGAAAATCTCTAGGGGATAAGTCCACTGAAACCCCACCTTGGCGGGAGACATTTCGTGAATTACGCCGAAGTTTAATGTGAAGTGAAAACGTGGTTTAGAAAACAGAGCACGCAGTTCTCCGGTTTGGGAGAACTGATAAAACTATGGGATAAGTGCACCAATGTTGGTGGAAATTATGTTGAGAAATAAAGAGACAATGTATGTATACAAATAAACTGGTTTCAAGTTGTTATCATATTTAGTTATTTTTCTACAGCTATTTGTCACTTACTTATTAACTTACCCTGGTACATTATGATCCTTACCAGTGTTACACGATGCGTGCATTGCATTAAGATTCACGGCGTAAGATTTCGGTCACAAGCAGTGGGGAAAGTGAAAGCTGTTTGTTGCATACAAAGAGATTCCCTGTACCCACGTACTGGTTGCACAGAGCGCCATTGAAAACTGCTGCCATACATGCTGGGCGTACAAGACAGATATATGGTCATTACATGTCTGCACCAAACAGGCAGGAAACCTTGAAGTTGGTGACCCCTAGACATGCAGTGATCAGAAACCACAAGGTGGAGAAACCTCTGGAATCCTAACCCACGCATCCCCCACCAAAGCCTAACCCAAGAAAATGGATACATGGTGTCCATTACAGGTGTGCTCTTCTGATTTGACTAACGGGCTATAATATAATGTCCACAGAGTGCCATTCCTACTAAATGGCAATTCGGTTCACGTACCCATCGAACCAAAACCCTAATTATTTCAAATTCGGTTCAAATGCCAATCAAATGTTGCCTACAGTATGTACCTGAAGAGATGCAGCGAAATATGCCAGGCAACAAATTGCAATCTATTGTTTGTGTCTTCGTTATTCAAATACTAAACGGCATATGGATATTACAGGGTGTTTGTAGTCTCACTACACTTTGTATGTAGAACAAATTTGGAAAATGAAGTACATGATGTCATCAAAAGATATGTTCCACAGTCCATCGTGAAGCAATATGCAGCGAATGGTTGCCGTCTGCTGGAGTAATTCTTTGCACTCTAAACATAATGGTTTTATCAACGGAAGAAAGAATTTTTCAAATTTGTTCTACACACAAAGTGTAATGAGACTTGATCAAAAGATATGTTCCACAGTCCATCGTGAAGCAATATGCAGCGAATGGTTGCCGTCTGCTGGAGTAATTCTTTGCACTCTAAACAGAATGGTTTTATCAACGGAAGAAAGAATTTTTCAAAATTGTTCTACATACAAAGTGTAATGAGACTTTACAAAGACCTGATATAAACGAACACGGTTTTTCATTCTTACAACCAACCCCGTCTTAGTGTTTTGGGAGAGCATGTTCAAAACCTGACAGGAAAGACATTGCTTTGCGTGGTTGTCCAAAGTTGATGCTCTGCTTGTGGCACGCTGCTCTTCGTGTGAATCAATACAAAAAGAACTAAGACCCTGGTTCTGGAAACAAACAGTAAAGTACGTTTTAAGCGCTGCTGGTAGCATATTATATAGTTCATATATCATTTGGTAGCCGGCTCCATGGCCTAGGCGTTAGCAGCTTTCTCCATTAACCCCGAATACTCTCGTGGTTGACGTGAGCGCACGAGAATTAGAAGTGGTTCGAGTCGCGCCAGTGACTTATGGAGCCGGTCGCTCAGAAAGTCGTGGCGTGCTGATGAGCGTTTAGTTTAGTTTAGTCGATGGATCAACATCACGGCACATGGGTGTAACACATAAGTACTCCGTTCTCCTCCTAACTCAAACCTGAGTCTGGAGAAACTCAGCTCAGTGCACGAACTCCGTAGCACCGGCGAGGATCCTGAAATACTTTGGGTAGATTTTTAACTCGAAATTTTGCGCGGGCAGCGCCATTAGGCTACTCTTTTTCGATTTCCAACTGCCAAGGGATTTTTTACGTGAGCAACAATACACACGGGTGTCCGATCTCACTATCCAGAGACCAGGGGAAATTGTATTACTAGAAGTCCACGTGAAAAAATCCCAGTCATCACCGGGGCTTGAACCCGGGACCTCCAGCACTCGAGGCGGACACCACACTTCGAGACCACGCAGCACCCACGCAGCTGATGAGCGTAATTTAGCCTAGGAATCAACATACAGCTGAAAGATGCTGATGTTGACCGCAATATCCTGAAACAGGATGGAAACGCGGGGGGGGGGGGGGGGGGAAGTTAATTTGGTAGTGAATCGAGCCATTCAATGTGTAGAAGTCATCAAGTCCCCAAATCTACGGACTGAGACCTCATGTTCTCTAAAGGGGTAGCTTGTGATGGACGAGAGGCTCACATCACAAAGATAGGTTAAGAAGCCATGTGCAAGATGTGACGATGCCTTAGGTGAGCCCACTATCAGAGCATCATGTGTGAGTTCTAGACGCAAGGAAGCCTCTCTGGGTGGCCAGAAATGCCCATGTTTTGCCCCAGACTTCTCGTTAAGCCTGACGAGAATACATGCGGCTGTTCTCGACGGACCTATTGGGGTGTATCACCAGTAGATGGAAGGGCGAAGATGAAGTCATCACTCTGAGACCGTGGAATGTCCTACCCTACGGAACTACCCTGGAAGGCCTATCCAGTAAACAAATGCTGGGAAGAAAGCAAATGTGTCGTCAGATTGCAGCTCTGCTGTAAATAGACCAAAATAAACTAACGAAGAAAATAAAGAAGTATTGAGATTCTCACTATATAGTTTATGAGAGAGGACTAAAACACTAATAATATTATTCCTGTACAGGGAAAGTGGTCGATTACAAACCACACTAATATTGTGTGGAATAGCAGTTGTATCATTATCGCCATAATTCTTTTCTGGTAATCTAGTCCAACGCAGAACTTCGCACTTATAATTGTTGTTCGAAACATCTCATCACATGTCCTGCCCCTGTTGCAGTCATGCTAGAAACACCCCTCTATCATAAACCACATGTATCGCCATTGTTGCCATCATGTATCACATAATAAATCCATCTACGTTTTGGTCTACCTGTTCTCCGTCTCCCCGGTACACTTCCCTCCATACAGCATGTATACACATATCAACTTAGGGGTGTGGCGGATAAATTCTTTCAGTTTCAGAAAGTTACTTCCTGTATCTGCCATAAACTCATATACAGTAGTTTTCCCTATGCAACTTCCTGTAATTTGATGTACAATACAACATGTCTGCTACCATATGAACAACTTTTAAGTCATAACTGTGACACTCCTACTTCCCATGTTCCATCATTCATCTTTGTTTCATCCAAACAACTTTTTGTTTGGCACTGAATCTGTTAAGCAACAGATGCCCGCAGGGAGGTGGGGAGGAGAGATTTGAGGAGTAAATTACCATCAAGTGCCTTGTCGCCTGGCATACGTGCTTATGCTTATTCACATCTTGTGATCTCCAACAGAATTATCTTTTCCGTGTTGACATCTCTCCGTGTCAAGGCAAAGAGTATCTTGAACCTTACCTTCCTCTATCTCTCTTTTCATAAATCTTTCCAGTTGTCACAACGTGTTCCAGTGTTTCTTTTATCATAATGTGGTCAAAAAATTATGACACCTTCTTTGTCATTGTGTGTGTGCGTGTGTGTAATAAATCGGCTTTGTGCCTTAGTTTTATTCAAAACAATCTTGTGTTGATTTATCGTCACAGTCTGGTGACTTTCTGTTCTTCAGGCTTTCTATTGCTGGCGGCGCCGTTAACAATGGTTATGGTTCTTAATTTTCGCTTTCGTGTATATTATAAGCGGTGGAGAGATAATATATATACAGACCTACAAGCACTTGGAATCAACGACTGACAAGAGAAGGTCAACCAGAGAGACGAATGGAGACGGATTGTATCTGCAGCACAGAACCTCAATGGCTCGAAACGCTGAAGAAGAAGAAGTATATTATATGGGCTCTTTTTAGTATCCCGGTACATGTATTCACAGTGCTCCTTCCATCTTTCTAGTATATCTGTACTTTCTCTTAAAGTATTGCCGTTTCTATAGTGTGTGTTTTTTTTGTTTTTTTTTTTTGCCTCAATATAAAATTCAATATCTCAGTAACCAACTGATGGAAAATAATAAGATTTAGTATATAACCTTATCATTATGTCCACCCAACAAAAAATTTTTTTGTTCTGGAGATTGTACAGCAGATTTCAATTTTTGCTTATATGAGGTATATATTTTACCGCCCCGCCATGAATGCCTTAATTTTTAGAGTATTACAGTTCAGCAAGACCCATTCGCGCTAATTTTAAAATTGTCTGGCGGTCTTTCGTTTTTGGACAGACTGAGTGTTATAGTTCAGAGGCGTCGTCAAACTGTGGGTTCCTTCATGAAACGTGATTAATATAAATAAAGCTTACCATTAATGTAATCTTAATAGCTAATATTTGAATGTGTTAGTACTGTTCAATGGGATTAAAAGTGAAATTTCGTACACTTCAAAACATCGCTATGAAGTTGTACACATATTTTTGTCAAGAAGCTGATCGCAGGAAACTGTTTCTTACTGTTACAAATCCCGAAAAAAGAACAGTGTATGCATTAGGTTTAAGTAAACGATCGTTTCGTCGATGGGTGCAAGAATCTGGAATGAAACCAACACGCGATAAGCAAACGGTAGGTAGAAAGGCAATTGTAGACAGCTTTGACAAGGATGTCATCAGACGAGTTATTATAAAAATGATGGATGCCAAAGAAACAGTGAGTGTAAGAAAACTGAGGGGTTTGTTGAGAAAGGACAATAACATAGATCTATCCAAAACAACTTTGTGAAAAATTATAAGGACATTAGGCTTCACTTTTAGAAAGTACAAGGGAGGTAGAAATATCCTTTGCGAGCAACCGCATTTAGGAGCCATGAGAAGCAGATACCTACGTGAAATAAGGGAAATGCGCAAAGAAAATTATGACATAGTGTATTTGGATGAAACGTGGATCAATGCGCACCACACAAGTGAAAAGGAATGGCAATCAATGGATGGAAAGATAAAACGTTATGTGCCCAGTAGTAAAGGACAGCGTTTGGTCATAGCCCATGCTGGTAGTACTCATAATGGCTTACTACAGAATGCTGGGCTCGTGTTCGTATCAAAGCATACAGACAATAGGGATTATCATAATGAGATGAATGGTAATGTATTTAGAGATTGGCTCGAGAATACAGTACTTCCATCCCTTGATAGACCGTCTTGTCTAATCATGGACAATGCATCATATCACAATGTTGTTGCCCAAGAAGACAAAATACCTACGGCATCGAGCACAAAGGAAGCAATAAAGATATGGCTCCGAAGGGAAAATATATCATTTCCAGAAACATATTTCAAGCTACAGTTGTTGTCCCTTGTAAAACAGACGCAAAAAAGCAAGAAATTTCAAATTGACAAGTTGATAGAAGAGCATGGCCATAGGTGCTTGAGACTTCCGCCGTATCATTCTCATTTAAACCCTATAGAACTTGTGTGGGCTAAAATTAAAGGACAAGTGGCAGCTGCCAATACTACATTCAAATTGTCTGACGTCAAGATACTAACCCAGTCCGCGCTATTAAATATTGATAAAAGTTACTGGAAAAAATGTGAGGACCATGTGTTGAAAGAGGAAGAGGACTATTGGAGAAAGGATGGATTGAATTTTATGCAACCGAGAGCAATCATCAACCCACTGGAATCGTCCGGCACAGATTAAGGTATGAGCAGAGTATGCCCTGGCCATCCTCACTGTCAGCCCTACACAGATTGGAAGACTTGAAAAGGTACAAAACGAAGCCATGCGCATCATTTTGGGCTGCACGAAAGACACCAGCTGTGTATCAATGAGATACCTCCTTGACTTCCCGACAATGGAACACAGGATCAAGATCTGGAGAGCTCGTGCACTCTTAAAAATAAGTGCAGATGAGCAGCACCTCTGCATGACGCTATATTCAGAGAAGAGGGTGACAGGCTAAAGAGAGGCAAATTATGGATGTGTCGGGCGGAAGATGTCGTCAGACAGGTCTGCAGTCTTACCAGTATCAACCCCGGCAAGAATGGGTGCCGGTGCCTCCAGCTTTTAAGTGCACTTTCTCCTGCATTATCACACTCGACAGACGGTGCAGAGAGCAGAACCCTGTCGCTGTCAATGCAGAAGTCAACGCGCTCATCTATGAACACTCATATAACCCCAAAGTGCTCATCTATACAGATGGATCTGTTGTAAAGCAGCACAGAAGTGCGTGGGCATTTACAGCCCATTCAGCGGGCCGAACCGTTCAAGAATCCAGTGGTGCCCACTCTATGACCTCGAGCAGCATGACGATGGAGGTGATGGCAGTTACACAGGCTTTTATATGGCTGGAATCACAGCATTATACCAACGTGTGTGTACTAAGTGACTCAATGCGCATGATTCAGAAGATCGAAGCTGGATCTGTACGTAGACGGTGGACTGAGTCGCTGCGGAAGTCTGTTGTTCGTAAAGTCACCTTCATCTTCGTCCCGGGACATGCGGGAGTCGAGGGAAATGAACGAGCTGATAAACTGGCTGGCTCTGCACCCCCTGTAGATGGCCAGCCCATGGATCGTGCCGATGTTATTAACGTCCTTAAAGATATGGCGAGAACAGAGGACTTTGACGTCAGTGAATCCACATCGCTGTCCAGGATGAAAGACTTGGGAGTAAGAATTCGCCACGGACAGATGCGAGAGGTACATCGGGAAAACAAGGCGGTTCGTCAACCAACACAGAACTGGCACTATTAGCCACCGGACGCTGATGCATATGCTGGGGGGGGGGGGGATCTGAGCACCTATGGACATGTCCGGAGTGCAATGAAGATACCCCAACTGATAACTGATAACTGAAGAAACAAGAAGGAAATGAAAAATAAGGTAAGAAATATATTCCTTCTACTTTCCTGTTAATTTACAAATTATTTACCCCGTGCCTCTGTAAATTCTCTGTCTTTACTAATATTACACATTGCACCCCTCTCGGGATTCTCCGTGGTGAAGTGGTCAAGCCGTCTGACTCGCGCTCCGAAGGTTGTATGTTCGATTCCGGGCCGCGTCCTTCATTTCGCGAGTGCATATTTTCGGAGACTCCCGAGGGTCGTCGCTGGAGCTACGGAGTTCGTGCTTTGTGCGACGCTTTCCGCGCTGCGGAAAGAAACTGAACCATATGGGATAAACACCCGGTGCAATGCAGCCGACCCTGTCGATTTTAAGCTAATTCTTTCATTGCACCCACTCTCATACGAATCCGGATACGCCTTTGTGTGTCAACAGAATTGACATGTCTCACATTACCGTAAAAATAACTTCGTTAGCGAGAAATCACTAGTTGTTCAGCAAAAGATCAATGGAATGTCGCCGCTTTCAATGATTTAAGTTGTTTTTGGACCTTTCAAAGACATATTCCTTGGGTGGGGGTAAATATAAGACGGCTGGAAAAATTTCATAACGATGCAACAGACAGTTTTCAAAATAATTGATCGTGAATGGAGGCAACCAAATGTGGACATACTATATCATTTATTGCATGTCATGATGGTCTGAATTTGCATGTTAATGTTTGATTACATTGAACTAGTCTCCACTTTTATCCTGCAACTGGAGATGCTCTATTATATTACTTGTATTCTTTTTATTTATTTATTTTTTTTGGGGGGGAGGGGGCGCCGCTAGCTCGCTTTGAACTCAAGTGTAGTCCAAACACGCTACTTGAAGTAGCACTGGACTTAATTTTGCATGTGGATTAGCTTTCCCTATTTCCAGTGTCCCTCGCCATCAGGCGAACCCGGTCCGACTTCAGAGGTACTTGTAATTTACGGCCCAAGTTAAGGACAAGAAGTCAACATTTTAGTCCAACTGACCTGTGTAGAGGCTGAACCCCCTACCTCAACATCAGCACGCCGGATGTTTAAGAACGGGAGCTCTTATCCATTCGTATTCATTTGAAACTGTTTCTTGCGTTTCCTGATCGTACTTCGGGCTGTAGATTTTTGTATGTGTGACAATTTAATTACACCCATGTTTGTTTCTTCTTCTTCTGCGTTCATCCGGAGTTTTTTTTTTTTTTTCGGACGTGATTGCGTTGTGCCTGTTTACAGCAGAGCTGCGTTCTTGCGCCGTTAGGCCGACACATCCGACTTCTGCGGGCATTATTTGGCCGGGTTATCTTTCCCGGACCCATGTTTGTTTTAATTTGAAGTATGTACAAATAGAGTTTTACTTCTATGGCTCTTTCTAACAGTGTCGCGAGAATGTATATAGCACTGTTTGTGTAATCTTTCCCTTTACAAATGTACATCACCGAGATATAAATTTAGTTGCACGTCCTTTACAGGAGGTAGCAGTCAACTCCAACATTTTTTTAGCTGTTTATGATTCTTGGGTAAATTTACGTTCAGTAGTTTGCCATTGATTTCTGAACTACCAGCACGCATACCATAACATGGATACCAACTCAAGGCGGTCTGCTTCCAGATCGCCCGCAGCTGTGTTTCGAACTCGGTATGCGGGATTACGAATTGCATTCGTAACCTCTTCGCCACAGAGCCAAAGATATAATCACTTTGAAAAATGGCGAGTGCATGACACTGAAAGAAGCCACATAGTGGACAATGTATAAACCAGTGGTTCTCAGCCGGTGTGGAATTCCCCCCCCCCCCCCACCCCTAGAGGGGAATTTTAGGGTTTCCAGATTATTTCAAAATCACGTTAATACAAGAACCGATTACTTGATATTGTCTCCTCCTCCCCCCCCCCCCCACCCCCCATACATAAGTAAACCTGCAAATCACGTTTTATGTAGACGTCCAGTCTTGTTCTAGTATGTGTTATTAAATTTAGCTTCCATTTTTACGTATACTGTGTAGGGGCGGGGAGGGGAATTTATAGGGGGAAATATGAAAGGGGGATGGAGGGAATGACATTCTGAACATATGGTGAAGGGGTGCATGGGCCAAAAACGGTTGAGAACCACTGGTTCTTCTTCTTCTTTCGTTCGCTTGAAATATGTCTATATCTGCAATGTCGTCTCTTGCATGAATTGAACTGTTTTTTTCAGTTCACACAGTGGTCCATAGAGTTTATCTTCCACTGTCGTCTCTCTAGGCCAGAAGGTTTGCCTATATATGGTATATTTTGGGCAGTCTTGGAGTATGTGCTCTGCTGTCTGCGACGCCAATCCACATGTGCACATGGCTGTTTCACCAATCTTGAATTTTGTATACATGTGGTTGCGTAATCTATTGTGTCCTGTTCTGAGGCGCAGAATAATGACTTGTTCTGGTCTGTCCATAACGTGGTAGTCATCTTGAGCAGGTTTTGGTGGCTTTCTGACTGATTTGATCATTCTTTTCTTTTGGTGGTATGTAACGGGCACATCAGGCTGTTCTTCTTTGGCTCCTTCCTTAGCCAATTGATCAGCTCTGTCGTTTCCGGGTACTCCACAGTGGGATGGTATCCACTGTATGGTGACTTTATGCTGACTGCTAAGTTCAGAAAGTAGTGTCCTTAGTACTGGCAATTTCCCAGAGAGGAGCACCTCGAGTACTGATTTTGCATCTGTTAGTAGCACCACAGGTTGTGTACCATTGCTGTTATTTAGTAATTTCTCTGTTGCTATCTTGATTGCCTCAATTTCGGCATCATAGTACCACTGGTATAAACGATGCCATCACTGGCGGAAGTCTTTACTTTGATCTGACCTAGTGGCCTAGGGGTTAGTGAGCGGAATCCCACAATTCCATGACAGACTGGGTCGAGGGTTCGAAACCAGCCCCTACGATTTGAGAACAGATCGTGTTGCGTTGATTTCGACGATATCATTGTCAGCCGTTCAGAAAGCAACGGCAAAATACTGTACGTTAAAATTACCTAGTAAATTATAAATGTTAATTGCATATCCTGTACAGAACGTCACAATCAACCCCAGTATTTTTGGCTGTTTGTGATTTCTTGGCAAGTTTACGTTCAGTAGTTTGCCATTGCATTCTGAACGACCGGTATTTATACCATTTTATAAAAGCCGACGCAACGCGATCAGCTGCCAAATCGTTCGCAGCTGTGTATCCAACGCGATATGCGGGATTACGAATTCCGTCCTTAACCCCTTTGCCACAAAGCCGGTAGTGAATCATAAACAGCCAATAAATGAAGGGCTTTGGTGCAACGCCCTGTAAAAGGACATGCAACTAACAGACCAAATGTAAAATGCAGAGCAACGTATTATGCGATAGTTGTGTCATTGACACACCACACTTTGCTTGACACCCGAACACGATGCGGATTTCAGAGTTCTTTTCTGGTTCGCGCAGACGTGTCGATTCACGGCGTTGACTGTTTGGATGTTCAGAAACTAAGAAAAGGGTGTTATACAACCCCGCCCCTACGTCTGGGGTATCGGATCGAACATCTAGCCTTTACGGGGGGAACCCCGAGGGATCCGCGCGCACATTAAACACCTCTCCTCGGTTTAAATTGAGGATAGACCGAATTAATCGCTGCCTGGGTTAAATTTCAAAATAGGTGTCCCCGGAAACTGGAATACTTTGGTCATATTAAACGCCCCAATGGTTTAACAACGAGATGGTGGGAGGTCGGCAAGGCCTAACGGATAAGAACGAGTGTTCTTAAACATCCGGTGTGCTGATGTCGAGGTAAGGGGTTCAAGCCCTACACCGGACAGTTAGACTAAAATTGTGACTTCTTGTCCTTGACTTAATTACAAGTACCTCTGAAATTGGAGTGGGTTCGCCTGATGGCGGGGGACATTGTTAAATGGAAAAGCTAATCCACACGCAAAATCAGTCCATTGCTAACTACTAGAAGTGGTGTATAAGGACTACGCTTGAGTTCAAAGCGAGCGAGCGCAAAAAATATTTAAAACAAAACCAGAGATGGTGGAAGGATGGTTCAAGAAAGTCAAGGTAAGAGCGGACCAGCATGGATACAGGACATTGGAGACTGGACAAGAACATGCACGAGGCATGGGTGGACCAGCATAGATGTAGGACATTGGAGACTGGACAAGAACATACATGAGGCACGGGTGGACCAGCATGGATTTAGGACATTGGAGACTGGACAAGAACATACATGAGGCACGGGTGGACCAGCATGGATTTAGGACATTGGAGACTGGACAAGAACATACACGAGACACGGGTCGACCAGCATAGATATAGGACACTGAAGATTGGGTATGAATATACACGAGGTAAGGGCGCTGACAAGGGATAGAGAATCGTTTCGGCGGGCCGGGATGAGACCGACGTTCTGTAAATATGATTATGATGATGATGATGACTAACCACAGAAATTATTTATAGCGACTGTGATTCTAGCATAAATGTGTCCCCATGCAGTTTCTTGTTATGGGTCTGTGACGTGATAGTGCCACCACATTGTATAGGTCTTGGTGGGGGGGGGGGGGGGGGAATAGGCGACCAGTCTTTCCCTTAGTTTGGCCAGCGACGAGCCCAGGTTTCTAACCCGCGTCCGACCGTGCTCATGACATTACCTGTGAAGTTCCCTTTCAACTTCGCCAGCGTGCCTGCAGATTCTGGTATACACGCATGAATATGCTCGACTGTGCGCAGACTGCATAGATGCTCCAGCGTTAGCTGATTTTTTTTTTTTTTTTTACAAAAGGGAGGGGGGGGGGGGACTTGAGCACTTATGGAGATATTCATGTGTAGTTGAAGCTATCCAAAAGCTCCAATCTCCTCCTCCTCCCCCCTCCCCCACAAAAAAAACAGCGCGCATTGGGTCATTGATTACCAACAATGGTGACACAATTAAATAAATTAAAAGACGAATATCTATTCTTCTTCAAAAACTAAAACAATTGAATAAATTGTGGCGTGGGTCAAATAGACCTACAAAAAATTTGATTTTTAAGAGCAGGCATCTTTCCCATTGCAACTTACGCCTGTGAGACCTGGACATTTACTAACTGGGGTGAGTTGGTCGTGAACGTGGAACGTCTGGTATGCGGGCGGGGCGGCGCCAGGCGTATGGACTCCTGAGGGACATCCCCTGCCCCTTCCCTAGTAAGCAGGCAATGCTAGGGTGACCGTTTATTTCCTGCAATATCCAAACTTTGCCTTATGGATTTAATTAAACACGGGAATCGTCGCCGGAGCTACGGAGCACGTGCTCTGCGCTTGACACATCTTTCAGAGGCTAGCGAAGAGAGAGGTGAGGAGGAGAAGGCGAGGAAATGGTGTGAGAAGAAGACATAGAAATAGGAGGGCAGGCGCCAGGAGAACAAGACGAAAAGTGGAGAGACTAGGTTTAACCATGTAAGAGTGGGATACTGGAACTGTCGTAGTGCCAGGCAGAGAGGTCCTGTATTGGAGAGGCTAATATATGATTTTGATGTCCTCATGCTCCAGGAGTTAAATACAGACAAATACCATTGCCCTGGGTACGTCCAGTTATATAAACCCCACTGGGCAGAAGAGACATGGGCAAGGTCTGCTGGTGAAGAAAGGAGTAAAGCATGTGGCACTTGACTTGAGCCAGTGGAATCACAGTGCAAGAGAGGTCCAGGGTATACAAATGGAGATTGGTGGCTTAAGTTGGAACATCATAAATGTATATGCCACAGTGGACTGTTTTGTCAGAAAGGAACACTGGGACTGGCTTAAGGAATTGGAGGAATTACCAGGTGATAGGCTACTCATATGTGGAGACTTCAATGCGAGGAAGCAGAGATTGGGACAGTAGTGGAGAAAATCGACAGGGAATTGCACTTGCGGATGCCATGGTGGACTCCGATGTGGTCTGCATAAATGATAGGTAGGCCGACTAGAATGGCAATGAGGCCTGGCGATGCAGACACAGCTATTGACTTGGCACTTGTCTCCCAGACATCAGTACTTGATGTAAAGTGGACTGTTTTGAATGACCATGGGAGTGATCACATTGCCATGCTCAGTCCGGATCTCTAAAGCCAGGAAAGTTAAGGCTGGGAGAGCGCGCAAGACCTTCCGGTATGATGTGGACCGATAGCCTTCTTGGACGCCTCAGACAGCGGGCTTGCAACAGGACTGTTAAAACTCCTTTTTTGCATCCCCCATGGTGGACCCCAGAAGTAGACCATGACTTGGAAAGCAAAGAGAGCTGCAGTGAAGCAGCTAAGGAAAGTGCGACAGACACCCCGAAGCTCACGAGAGGAAGTGAACACCGCGGAAAATGATCAAGAAAGACAAGGTGGAGGTCTTCAAGCGCTGTGCTGCAGAGGCCAAAAAGGCAAAATGGGAATGTTTCATGAAGGAGATTGGAGGTGATATAACACTGCGAAAATTCTGGAAACTGCACAGACAAATGCAAAGAAAAGATCGGCCTATGACAGTGGGAACAATTTATAGAGATGATAGTGTGCGCGTGACAACAGACAAAGAGAAAGGGGAGGCGTGTCTCCAGAGATTTTTAGAGCAGACCAATCATAATGATGCGGACACCAGAGATGCAGTTAGAGAGGAATTATCTGGCACCATGAAGAATATGCATTATGAAGACATCATACGGGTTGAAGATGTTAAACATATTTTGAAAAAGGCAAAAGACACGGCACCAGGGCCCGATGGGGTTAGGTATGGCCACATGAAGGCTTTGAGCGATGCAGACCTGAAGGAGATGACCGACTGCTTTAACCAGAGCATTAGGACAGCATCAGTACCGCAGGATTGGGTGCACAGCTATCTCATCCCTCTCCCAAAACCATTCAAGGATCATTCAAAGCTTAGTGGCTTTAGGATCATCACCCTTCAAAATACATTTGGGAAGGTTCTAGAGAAGATAGTCGCTGTCAAGCTGCAAGAGTTCTTGGAAAGGGGGAAGCTTCTTCCAAGAGGCCTGGGGAGCTACAGGCCAGGAAAAGATACCTGGTCAAATGCAGCCACTTTTGCCTTTGATGTTTATGAGGGGTTCCAGAGTAGACAGGAAACGATGGCGGTAGCGCTTGATCTCGAGGATGCATACAATAGAGTTCGATATGATATTTTGATGACCGTACTGATGGAGAAGGGGGTCAATCCCTGGTTGGTGAACTGGATAGCAGCCGTCCTACATTCTCGCCGGGTTGCTCTCCGTCTGGGTGCATGGACCTCAGAGCCACATATTTTAACCCCGGGACTGCCACAGGGATCAGCAATCTCACCGGTGCTCTTTAATGTGTATACGAGCAAGATTGCAAACCTAGAAGCACCAGGGGTTGGAAGGATACTAACATTTGCAGATGATATTCTTGCATATAGGCAGGGGAGAGATAGGGAGCAAACAGCCCAGGAGCTACAGGCAACAGTAGACAATGTGATTGACTGGTGCACTGAAATGAGTGCTGTCATCCACCCAGAAAAGGCAGCTGTTTTGTGGTGCTCTCTGGACAACAGGATTGTGAGAGCTGATGTCCCAAGCCTCACGATAGATGGTAGAAGCGTCAACAGAGAGAACAAACTGAAGTATCTGGGAATCACATTTGACAGGAGCCTGTCCTTCAAGGACCATGTGGAGACGGTTGTGACAAGGTCTCAAAAGGGACTCAATGCACTTAAAACTATGGCTGCAATGGACACAGAGCAGAGAATGCTTTTCACACTATACCAGCACTTGATCCTCTCAGTGATTGATTATGGACTAGGACTGCTCACTGTCTCAAAGAGTCAGCTGGTGAAATTAGAGCGCATACAGAACGAAGCGATGCGAGTCATTCTGGGATGCACCAGAGACACCCCAGTAGTGTGTATGCGTTACATCCTTGGTTTGCCGTCTGTTGCAGGTAGGCTCAAGGTGATGCAGGCGAAGGCATACCTCAGAGTAGCTGCAGACACAGATCACCCGTTGCATGAGGCGCTGGACGCCGTTAAGGGTCAGCGACTGATAAGAGGGAAATCATGGATGGCTCAGGCGGAGGATACGATCAGGCAGGTGTGCCCCTTGGAGAACATTAGGAGAGGAGAAGAGTGGGTCAGAGTGTCAGCGGAGCAGTCAGACTTGTGCAGAGTTATAATCACATTGAGCCGGGAGTGCAGGGAGTGGCCAGCAGGGGCCACGGAAGTGGAAATCCAGCAACTAATTCAGGATAATGCTCGCTCAGGTGATGTGATTATCTACACAGATGGGTCGGTGTTGAGAGGTAGGAGAAGTGCCTGGGGGTTCTTAGCAAAAGCTAATGGTCGACGTTTGGTGCAGGAGAGCCTGGCATATGATACCACAACATCTAGCTTAAGAATGGAGGTGGAGGCGGTCAGTGCAGCTTTCCGCTGGATGGAGAATACGATACACACACACATCGTGATTGTAACTGACTCAGAAAGCATGCTGAGTAGGGTGAAGACAGGCAAGCTTCGTGCAGAGTGGCTTGCTTCGCTTCGGAAGTCACGGGTGACAAGCATCGTCTGGATCTTTTCTCCGGGGCATGCTGGTGTGCTGGGGAATGAACAGGCGGACAGATTGGCTGGCTCGGCAAAACTTGGTGGAGTATTGATGCATGACAAAGCAGATGTGGTTGCGACCTTGTGGGAGCATGTGTACACCTCGGAGGAGCAAATGGATCACCATGGTCTGGCAAGAATGCGACAGCGAGGGGTGACGAGGGGATCTGGCCGACGATCAACGCTCAGAGGAAAGGCGAGACGGACATATAATCAGATTGCTACTGGTACTATTAGTGTTGGAACTCTTCGCTGGCTGCTGAGGATGGGGACGGAGCGCTTATGGGAATGCCCCGAATGCTGTGATGTCGGTTCCTAAATCAATCAATCAATCAATCAATCGATCAGATCAATCAATCAATCAATCAATCATGTGGAATCAATATGTTGTTTGTTAAAATTATGTGTACTTTTGGCTGGTGCTGAGAAATTTAACTGGTTTTCTGTAATCCCAGTTCCTTTAGCTTATCTGTCGTCTTTTCTCTCGCTTCTCTTCTTCTGATAATCCTATGTCTCTCCAATATCATTCCCAGTTTGTTAATTTAACTTTTTCTATTCGTCTGTCTATCTCTGCTGATTGATATGCCTGTATCCTTCCATATTTTTATCGCTGCGTCCGGATTGGTTAAGCGTACCTTATGTCGTTTTGGTGGGGTTTTGTTCTGCCAACCTGATTCCGTATAGTTGACACTATCCGTTTGTCGTATCTTTACATTCTTCTTTGACCTTGGCAACTGGGGTACTCTCTCATCTTCCTCGGAAGGTGACGAAGGTATATCATATGAACATGGAACATAATTTTCTTCGGAACATGCAAACAGACCTGGATTTTTATCTGACTTTGTATTCTTACCTTTGTGAGGTTCATCTTTTAAGTATGGTGCAAATAATTGTTTCACCATTGCTGTGCTTTCGCTAAATGATGAACTCAGCCGACTAAAATTGTGAATTACAAAGGATACTTTCTCTTCTTCTTCCTTGCGTAAATTATCGTTGACGGGTCGTGAATCCCACTCAATATTCTTATCTATCAACCATCTGGGTATGTTAAGTGTGTCAGTATTATATTCATCATTAGCTGATAAACCTTTGTAAGTTCTTGCTGTATCTACAACTTGCTTTTCCTGTGATAATTCATTCTGACACGTCCCATATAGGTATGTTAATGCGTCTAAGTTGTCGTCTGGTATTTTAATATTTTTGTCTTCTGGTGGGAAAATTAGTGATGCACAATTTGCCTCTTCTACTTTAATGTATTGTTACTCCCATTTCTCTATGTCTTGGCTGCTACACTCTTTTAAGTCTGGGATGTTACCTACTATTAATTCTGTTGTCGGTTGCGGTAATACTGCAGCTGTTACCCGACCTTGGTAATACGGGCAGTTGATGTCAGCACAAGCCACCATATACTGTTCTAATGCTCCACCAAATGTTCCGCATGCACCATCTCATCTGTATAATATTCGTCTTTAACCAATTTTCCGTCAGCCCCAATAATTGAAGTCCCTGTGTCTCTTATCATTCTAACTGTTAGTCCGATAACTAGTGCTAGTCATACGTCTAGGTTTCCGTCCGTTATGTAAGCAGAGTTAGCTTCCTGTATGTAAGCCTTACTGATGCACAATTTGCCTCTTCTACTTTAATGTATTGTTACTCCCATTTCTCTATGTCTTGGCTGCTACACTCTTTTAAGTCTGGGATGTTACCTACTATTAATTCTGTTGTCGGTTGCGGTAATACTGCAGCTGTTACCCGACCTTGGTAATACGGGCAGTTGATGTCAGCACAAGCCACCATATACTGTTCTAATGCTCCACCAAATGTTCCGCATGCACCATCTCATCTGTATAATATTCGTCTTTAACCAATTTTCCGTCAGCCCCAATAATTGAAGTCCCTGTGTCTCTTATCATTCTAACTGTTAGTCCGATAACTAGTGCTAGTCATACGTCTAGGTTTCCGTCCGTTATGTAAGCAGAGTTAGCTTCCTGTATGTAAGCCTTACTGCTACCCTCATCATAACTGTCATTTCTATCCGTTGCTATGTTAACTGCGTTTGCCTCTTCATATTCATCGGGTTCACTGCTGGTGAACAAGAATGCCGCGTTGGCTTCTTTCCATGTCTTCCTAATTTTACAATCTTTAGAAGTGTGCCCGTAGCTATTACAAACGAAGCATTTAACACTGTTCTTGTAGTATGCGTACTTACTGACTGTCTTTGATGTTAAGTTCTTAATATAAGCATCAAGTCAGGGTTCCTGTCACACATTTCAAGGGAACCATGTTGCAATTTACAATGAGGGCCATGCATTAGGTAACCCTTTCTGCCTTTTTCTGGTTCTGTTTGTGTGTTGCCTCTCACATAGTATGGTCCTCTTCCTCTGATTGTTGAGCATACTGCTGAAATTTACTAGGTCTAGCATTATATCTCTGTTTGGATAATCTGGCAGCCGGCCCTATAACTAAATCAGGCTATCCACAAAGGAGTCGACTCCATAATGGAGTCGACGATGTATGTGTCACTGCTTTGAAACCCTGTTTTTCCAACAGCTCCATCAGGCTCAAAATTGAATGCCAATTAATCACCTCTCTGGGATGCGTCCATCCAGCAGGTATCAATACTGTTGTGGACGCTACTGTATAACTGTGGCATCTTCTCCAACTGTCTACACTGTCTATCACTATGCTGTCCCCCCCCCCCCTTTATATATTCATACCTAACTGTCTCCACACCCCTATATTTTCATATCAGACTATTTTTGGCGACCGAAATCCTATCTAGCAACCTACTATACCTAAACTCTGCAGCCAAAGAGTACCTTTGCAACTGGCAAAGCCGCCTTTTTCTGCTCCCATATGGAAACAGTGTAGTGGTGCTTTTTGCTTTTTGTTTTGTTGTATTTCCGTTGTTTATCTATCTGTGTTGTCCTGTCCTTGACAAAGATTCTGAGAATCGAAACGTCGACCGTCCTGTGTGTCTTATTGTACGCTTTTGTGTGTATTTTATTTTATTATTCATTTTATATATTTATTGATTGCTTCTGATTTTGGATTTTCACTTGTATTCCGCTATACGGTGGATCTCCTTGTAAGATATGTGCAACGTGTTTGTGTTTAGTACGTTTCTTCTCGGAGGAGCTTAATATACGTATTTGTTTCCAATTCTAATCATTTCCTCCACCCGATTCACGGATGCTTCTGTTGCAATCGCAACAGGACGAAGGGATCGGATTTCATCAACAAATTTAGAGCGTCCTTGAGACAATTTTTCTTCCCAGCTATGCACTGCTTTACGGGACAAACATTTGCCAGCATAAACAGGAAGCATTTCCTCGTGAATGTCCTTTGCAGGGGTCCTTTTGTCCAAAAATAAAAAATAACGCACAACAGCACGTTGCTCATTGGTTGTACACAATGTAAGTACAGTCGCCATTTTGTTTATGCGCTGCGTATGCGCATGAGACACCTAGCGCCATCTCACGAACATGAATATAAAGTTAGATGTTGCTGTCACCTAATGACACCTGTAGAAAACACCAACTACCTTTACCTGCCATACCACATAATTGTGTGACTTACTTATTGACTCATCCGCTTACAAGCACCGCACCAACATACTGGTCAGAAACCTGAACAAAGACAAAGACATAAATAAAGTAGTTGAAGAGTGTGGAAATGCATACTACGGGCAGCACGAGAAACAGTACCAAGAGGAGCTCGTAAACAATATAAGCCGTAGTGGAGAAGTGACCTGGAAAGGTTGGATATAGATGTGGACGTGTGTAGAAAGCAAGCACAGGCCAAACCCAGCCAAGAAGCACCACATTAAATACCAGCATGCAAACGCCAAATTTCAAAGCGCCATAGATGCAGGCTAGACAGAAAAAGCTGGCAGGGAGAAAACAGAGTCACTAAATTTTGAAAGAGACACAGGGAAGTCGTGGAATCTAATAAAATAACTTAACGATGAGGACACATGGAGGAACTCAAAGAGTTGCACTACATAAAGACGGAAACATCTTAATAGGAAAGCAAGCAGCTGACCGTATTGTGGACTCATTAGCATAAAGTAACAATAACGAAATTAGTCCAGAGAAACAACAAGAAATTTGAGAGAAATGGTAACATATAGGGCAGAATGAAGTAATATGATGCGGTTCTGGACGCACCTATTACAATCAGCGAACTGGAGCCAACAATATCAAAACTAAAATTGAGAAAGTCACCACGAGCTGATGGTAACTCCAATTAAATGATCAGGAAGCCTAGGAACAGAGGCCAAAGCAAAGCTGTTGCAGATCTTCTATAACAGCTGGACCTTAGGCAGCGTGCGTTCCACAAGCCTGGAGAGAAGCAATCGTTATCATCATCATCAAGTGCCTTGCCAGCTGGCGTAGACGTTCATGGCTCTCCACAGATCTCGGTCGTTGGTGTTCTGGATCAACTATGCTGATGGTATTCCTTTATGCCACAGTCACAATCATTCGAGTACAATTTCTCTTGGTCTGCCTCTCTTCCCCTCGATCTTTCCAGTTGTCACGATGTTCTCCAATGCCTCTATTCTCATCACATGACCGAAGAAAGATGTTTGTCTCTTCCTTATTGTTGTATATAATGTTCTAGTTTCATTAGCCTGCATCAGGCAGTCGTTGTTAGTTACTCTGGCAGACCAAGGAATTCGCACCATTCGTCTCAGGAACACATCTCTGTTGCTTCTAATTTCTTCTTAATTTGTTCATTTACATTCCAAGATTTATGCCATACAGCAAAACTGGTTCTACATAGCATTTCAGCACTCTGTTTCTTACATTCAGTGATAGTGACTTCATTCATTGGCACCTTGCCGTCTTGACAGACGATAGTTTGTGCTTCAAAAAGGCATAATAACTATTACCCATGCCGTAGCGAATGTGACCGATAAGGCCAATTCGCGCTGCAAATGTTCGTCCACAGTGGGTGCATGTGAACACATGGTCATTTCCACCATCATACACCATCTTATGTCTCACGCGCTCGGTGTGTGACTTATCTGCAATAATTTTCTCCTTTATCTTGTTTCCATTTCTGATGTTCGCCCTCCATGCAACACGTTCAGCGGCGACTTGCTCCCAGTGTGCATTATCAATGCCTGCATCAATCATGATCCAGCTTACACACATCTTTGTATCGTAGTAGAGGCCGACGCTGAGATCTCTTACCCATCTGTAATTCACCAAAAAGATGTCCTTTGTTATTCTACCTTCATCCATCCTCCTAAGATGTCCTATCCATCTAAGTCTACGAAGACTGAGCATGGAATAAACCGTCACACAACATGATCTTTCCAATACTTCAATATATGTGATTTTGTCTTGCCACTTTAATACCAAGAATTCTTCGCAGACACCGCATATGAAAGCTGTTTAAACGTTTCTCTTGGTGTGAGTAAGTTGTCCAGGCTTACACTGCCATAAATAAGAGTACTTAGGACACAGGCTTGATAGGACAAGGACTTTTGTTTTTGGATAGTGACTTATTGCATAAGATACTCTTCCTTTTCTGAAATGCGGCCTGTTTGCTTGCCCTATTCTGCTCTTAATCTCTATTGTACGTCTTCCATCTGATGTTATAAATTGCTCCTATGTACTTAAAATTATCCACTTGGTTAAGAATGTTCCCTTCTATTTCTATGTCACATTTTGATGTCACCATTTTCTTTGATATCACCATTGTTACTGTTTTCTTGATATTCAAGGAGAGTCATTTCCTTGCACTCTCTGTTACTACAATGTCCAACAATTGTTGTAGGTCTGTTGAATTATCCGCCAACAATACTGTATCATCTGCATAGCGTATATTATTTATGTTATAACCTCCAACTAGTATTCCTGACATCTCTTTGATCTCTCTCATTATTACTGCAATCGTGATCCATCCATCCATCATGCGCCATGCCGTGGAATCTAATCCGTGGGCGGCCATGTACTGCCATGTCACTCGATCACCAGAGTCGTGGATCAGCTCCGTGTTCCTGTCTCGACCATGCCACGTGGCCAAGCCTTTCAGGCTTTTACTTCTCGGTCTTCTCCTTGGTCTCTTCCCTTCGAACTTACCAGTCGTCACCAAGTTCTCCAATTCATTTCTTCTCATAACATGCCCAAAAAATTTTGACTGTCTACGTCTAATGTCTCTAATCAGTTTACGATCTTCATGTGTTTCTTGAAGGACTTGTTCATTGGTTTTTCTGTCTGTCCATGGTATTCTTTGCATTTTCCTCAGAAACCACATCTCCATAGCCATCAGATGTTTTTCAGCTTGACTGCTTATTGTCCACGCTTCACATCCATACACAAGTATAGGTTCTATGTAGTGTTTTCAACACTCGTTTTCTCGTTTCAATTGATATCTTGTTATTGGTCAATATGTTTTTCATCTTGCAAACCGCTACCTTCGCAATGGCAACTCTTGTTCTAATCTCTTCAAGGCATCTCCCATCAAATGTTATGACTGTGCCGAGATAACTGTATTGATTCACTTGCTTAAGAATATGCCCATTTACTCGTATATCATATTGTGGTATTTCCTTCTTCCCAGTGACGACCATAATCCGTGTCTTCTTAATACTCAGTTCTAACCTTAGTTGTTCACTGAGTGCAACAACCGCATCTACTAAATTTTGCAGGTCCTGTTCATTGTCTGCAATCAAGACTGTATCATCTGCATATCTAATGTTATTGATGTATCGCCTCCATTGTTGATTCCTTCCATATCTTCTATATGTCTGAAAATATTTTCACTGTACAGGGAAAAAGATCTGGAGACATTACACATCCCTGTCTCACACCTCTTTTAATAGGCTGACATTGACCTACATTGTTATCAATTCTGATGGCAGCTTGTTGTTTCCAATATATGGTTTTTACAAATCTAAGGTCTTTTCCATAAATTTGTAGATCTTTAAGCATCCTTATCATGTCGACATATATCACTTTATCGAAAACTTTTGTGTAGTCAATAAAGCAAAGATATAGATCTTTGTTTACTTCTATAGAACGTTCAATTACTGTTCGCAGCATATACACAGCATTTACTATGCCCTTGCCTTCTACAAACCCACATTGTTCTTCTCCTATTTCGGGTTGTGTTTTCTTCCTGACTCTTTGCATGATAATTCTCAGCAGAATTTTCGTGATGTGGCTCATTATACTAATTGGTCGATGTTGATTGCATTCCAAGGCTCCTGATTTCTTCGTGATTGCAATAAATATAGAATTACATAATTCAGGAGGTATATTTCCTGTATCGTATATTGCGTTCAGCAGTCTGGTGACTTGGTCTATTCCATATTCTTCTAAGACATTGATCATTTCTACTGTGATGTTATCTGTACCGGGATTTGCCAGTTTTCATATGGTTAAGAGCATTCTGAACTTCCATCGTCAAAATTGATGGTCCTTTATTATTATTCGATGACCATAATGTTCTTCTCTTGCTATCATCATAAAGGTCTTTCACATAATCTGACCACGCATGTAAAATCTGATCTTTTTCTATTATGATTTTGCCAGCTTTGGTTTTTAGGCAACCCGTTGATGTGTGTGTTCTTTTGTTAGTGCTGTCATTAATTCTTTTGTGCATTAATTTTGGTATTCCTGGTGTTGTGTTGGTGTTCACTTTCCTTGCAATTTTCCTCAATCCATGTTCTTTTGCTTCTTTGCATAGCTTCCTAATTTTCCTGTGAATCTCCTCATATTTTTCCTTGTTATTTTTGTTATTTCTTCTTACTTCCATGAGTTTTAAGATGTCTTCCGTCATCCATTTCTTGCGTCCTATTATCTTTATTTTTGGGATGGTTGTTTCTGCAGCTTGGTTGACTGATTCCTTTAATATTTCTCATTGGTCACTGACCTCTTGAAATAAAATTTCCATATCGGATTATGCATCGAATCTGTTCTTTACCTCTACGTTGAATTTAACTTTTATTTCCTCACTCTTCAATGCCTGTAGATCAAATTTTGTGTTTCTTGGTGGTGAATATTTGATTTTCTTTAATTTTATATGTAAATTGCTTGAGATTAATCTATGGTCGCTGTAGCAGTCTGCGCTTGGTATAGTTTTTGTTTTTTTAAAGCATTTCGAAATCTTCTGTTGATGAGAATGTAATCAATCTGATTTCTGATTTTTTTTTTATCAGGACTCCTCCATGTCCATAATCTCCTTGGGTGCTGTTGATATCAAGTGTTTCCAATAATCAAATCATGCTCTTATTTGCCCACTGTACAAGTCTGCAACCTCTTTCATTCTGTTCCCCTAGTCCATACTTGTCCACTATGCATCCGTCCTGTTGATTTCCACCTTTGGCATTCAAGTCACCCATTATGATATTTACTTCAAAATTGTTGCATTTCTTGAAGGCTTTCTCTAAATCATTATAAAATTCATCAATGCTGTCATCACTACTGTCTGCTGTTGGTGCATAAACTTGTATGACATTGACATCAAAAGGCATCTCCCATTAGATGTTATGGCTGTTCCGAGATAACTGTATCGATTCACTTGCTTAAGAATATGCCCATTTACTGGTATTATCACATTGTGGTCCTTCTTCCCAGTGATGACCATAATCTGTGTCTTCTTAATACTCAGTTCTAACCTTAATTGTACACTGTGTGCAACAACCGCATCTACTAAATGTTGCAGGTCATGTTCATTGTCTGCAATCAAGACTGTATCATTTGCATATCTAATGTTATTGACGTATTGTAATCCAATGTTGATTCCTTCCATATCTTCTATATTTCTGAAAATATTTTCACTGTACAGGGAAAACATATCTCGAGACATTACACAACCCTGTCTCACACCTCTTTTAATAGGCCGATATTGACCTTCATCGTTATCCAATTCTGATGGCAGCTTGTTGTTTCCAATATATGCTCTTTACAAGTCTAAGATCTTTTCCATCAATTTGTAGATTTTTCAAGCATCCTTATCATGTCGACATGTCTCACTTTATCGAAAGACTTTTGTGTAGTCAATAAAGCAAAGATAAAGTTCAAGCCCCATTAATATATTTGCAAATGGGAATTTTTCATGGATACACATTTAAATGGGATCCTTATCGAAGTATTTGCAAATTTGAATCACTTATGACAAATCGCCTTTTTATTGTTTGTGCTCTGACTAAGACAACTTATATCTTAAATAGAAAAACAAAAACAAAGATAATGCATACAGATAAAACTACTATGAAGAATCAAACTATATGTTAAAGAGGAAAAATTGGAGAGGTGGAAAATTTCGAATATCTTGGGTCATTAGTTACCAACAATTTTTTTTTTTTTTTTTTTTTTTTTCCCGCGTTTCCATCCTGAAGACGAATACCTATTGCTCTTTTGAAAACTAAAACAATTGAACAAATTGTGGAGTGGGACAGATTCATTCATTCAGTATCATGTCCTTTGCAGAACCTCACTCCCGTAACAATCTTCCGGAAAACTTCTCGATCATAAACAAGATGTCCCGAGTCCGATACACCCATATGGAGATCATCTGCCATATCCTGCACCCATCTTCTCTTTGGCCTTCACCTTCCTCTCTTCCCAGGCATATACCCCTCCAATATCGTTCTCTACAAACTTTCATGACTTTTCAAGTGACCAAAAAATTTCAGTTTTCTCTGTTTTATCGTCTTTAATAGCCAACCCTCTTAAATATTTAGCTCCTGAAGTATGGATTCATTTGTCTTTTCTTTACCCAAGATATTCTTAGAACCCGCCTATAACATGTGTATTCAAAGGCATTTATGCACTCAGCTTGTTTTGTAAGTGTTCAGGTCTCACAGGCGTATGTTGCAATGGGAAAGATGCATGCTCTTAAAAATCCAAGTTTTGTAGTTCTATCTGTCCCACACTCCAAAATGTATTCAGTAGTTTTAGTCTTTGAAGAGCAATTGATAGTCGTCGTTTAATTTCTTTCATTGTGTCACTATTGTTGGTAACCAATGACCCAAGATATTCAAAATATTCCACGACCTCCATTATTTCCCCATTAATATATATTTCTTTCTCCATAGTAGTTTTATCTGTATGCATTATCTTTGTTTTTGCTATGTTAAGATATAAGTTGTGATTTTCACTATTTCTTTGGGTTGAGGTTATTAAGTTTTCTATACCAGTCTGTGATGTGGATAGTAATACTGTATCATCAGCATATCGAATCTCTGGTATTTCATGACCACCGATATTTAGGGCATCATATTGCTTCCTGGTTATATCATCTCTGACATTCTCATTATATTTTCGGCTTACAGGTTAAACAAATAGGGTGACAGCACACAGCCCTGACGGACTCTTTGCTTGATGTCAAACCAATCTGATGTCTCGCCACCTATTCTAACCGCTGCTTGTTAGTCTAGATAGAGCATTTTTATTAGTTGTACTACATTGTGATGGAAAGCCCATATTCCTCATGATTTCCCAAAGTTTATGATGTTGTATACAGTCAAATGCCTTTGAATAATCCACAAAACATGAGAATAGGTTTACATTAAATTCTCTGCACTTCTCTATTATTAAACGCATTTTGAGAATGTGATCTCTTGTTTCTCTTCCTTGTCTAAATCCATGCTTGAACCACGTTAATCTCTTCTTCTATTTTCTTACGAAGTCTTGCTATTATGATTTTTAATAGAATTTTACTTGCATGACTGATCATGGTAACAGTTCCATAGTTGATGCATAATTTCATTTTGCCCTTCTTTTGGTATTGGAATGAAGATAGTTCTCTTCCAATCTTTTGGCCATATACCACATTTCCTTATCATTTTACATAATGCGTGATAGATTTGTATGATTTATTCCCCACCCGCTTTAATTAGTTCAGCTGGTATCTCATCACATCCAGGTGATTTACCATTCTTCAGGTTCTTTATTGCCCACGCAATTTCATCTAATGAAGGTTCAGGTCCTATCTCTACTGTCATTGGTTCATGTATATCATGCATATCCTCACATTCATTCATATCATACATTCCACTGCACTATTCCTGCCATCTTTCTAGAATTTGTCACGATTCTTTTAAGGTATTTTCTAACTTGTCACAGATAACATTTAATTGAGGTTGAACATATTTTGTCAGTAACTTAATTTCTTTGAACATTTCGTAATCACATCCATTCTTATGATATTGCTCTATTTTAATACAACAATGTTGTATATATTGTTTTTGTCTTTTCTTGTGTTCTTTCTTATTTCCCGGGTTAAAGATTTATACTTCATCTTGCTGTTATTAGAATCACCTGCTTTCTTTTTCAGTTCCCTTCGTTGTTTTATTAATTGTAACGTGCATGGTGTAATCCATGGCGTATGTTGCTTAGTCCTGGTCGGGATTAAATCTTTGGCTGCTGTTATCAAGATATCTCTAGCTTGTACTGCCAGTTCATCAGGTGTCATTTCCTCTTGTACAGACATCAAGACCCCACAACGATTCCTCACTTCTACGTTGTATGCGTCTGTTATTTTTGTGAGATCAAAACGATGTGGCCTTGTTCCTCGGGTAAGCTTTTTGAGTTGTAATTTCAGATCTGCTTCTAATAACGGGTGATCTGTATCACAGTCTGCACTTTGTAGGGTTTTTGCAGATGTTTTGTGTGATCTCCATCTGAAATATAATTTATCTGATTTTTGGTAATACTGTCCGGGGACTTCCATGTGAAGAGTCTTCCTGGGTGTTCGTTAAAAAGTATGTTGACTATCGTTAACTCATTTTCTGTGCAAAATTCAATTAATTTGTCACTTACATCATTTCTATTTCCCTAAGTGTGACAGATAGAATTACAAAATTTAGATTTTAAGAGCATGCATCTTTCCCATAGCAACATACGCATGTGAGACCTGCACACTTATTAAACAAGCTGAATAGCACATAAATGCCTTTGAATATAAATGTTACAGACGGGTTCTAAGAATATCTTATATGCAGAAAAGAACAATTGCATTCATACTAAAAGATACACATATTGAAGAAGGTTGGCTACTAAAGACGATAAAACACAGAAAATTGAAATATTTTGGTCACTTGAAACGTCATGAAAGTTTGGAAAGAACAATCATGGAGTAGTATATGCCCAGAAAGAGAGGAAGAGGAAGGCCAAAGAGATGCTGGGTGCAGGATGTTGCAGATGATATCCAGATGGGTGTATCGGACGCGGGACATCTTGCTAATGACCGATAAGTTTTCTAGAAGCTTATTATGAGAGTGAGGTTCTGCAGAGGGCATGCTACTGAATGAATGTTCTGATTAAGGTTTAGCCCCAAAGTCTTCTTTGTCACTTGTGCGTCTGTTCATCTAAATCTGACCAATTCCACTTCTCGTTGTCATTCATTTACTCATTATGTGCATCATCGTCATCATGTACCATGCCGATACGCATGGGCGGTCATGTTTCGCCAACTCACACGATCACCAGAGTCGTGAATCAGCTCTGTGTTCTTTTCTCGACCATGCCACGAGACAAAGCCATCCACGTATTTACTTCTCTGGCTTCCCCTTGTTCTTTCCCCCTCAATCTTGCCACTTTTATTTCTTCTCATAATGTGTCCAAAAATTGCGACCGTCTACGTCTCATTTCTCTAATCAGTTTACGATTTGCATTGAGTTTTGTAGGACTTGCTCACTGGCTTTTCTATTTCTCCATGATATTCTTTGTATTTCCTCGGAAACAACATTTCCACTACCATTAGATGTTTGTCAGCTTGTCTGCTCATTGTTCACGCTTCATTCTTACAAAAGTAAAGATTATATGTAGTGCTTCAATTCTTTATTTCTCGTTGCCATTGACGTGTTTTCGTTTGGTCAGTATGTCATTGTATTCAGAGGATGCTGAAGTGGATGAATATTCTCCCATTTGTTAGTTGGTAACGCAAGCATCCACTCCGTCCTCCCCAACGATCATTCCTGCTACTGCTAAACTGAAGATCGAATCCCTGATTGCATCAGTGGTTGCCGCACGTGGTTCTCAATTTGTGTTTCCTCGTGCAACGTACAATCATCTATAGGCAGCATCAGTCTCTCTTTTTTGTGGTTATTAATGGTGTTGTTATTATTCTCCAGCTAACTGATTCCGATTTTGTTTAATTTATGTCCTCTTTAAATTGCATTAAGGCCACCCCTTTACTATGGGGAGTTGGGATTTTTCTTTTGCATGATCTGAGAACAACATTGCTTCACCTCTGCTTGGACACTCTGCGCTGCTTCAAAGGTAGACAACACACCACAAACTAAACGAAACAAAGAATACACTTAACAAGCTTCATGAAACACATGTAGTCTACACAAACCATACTAAACACAGATAGACTACACCTCACAAGCTATTTGAAACACAGGTAGACTACACCTCACAAGCTATTTGAAACACAGGTAGACTACACTCCATAAACCATACCAAACATTGGCATACTACCTTTCATAAACCACGCTAAACACAGGTTGACTACACCCAACAAACCACACTAAGCACAGGTAGTCTATACCCCACAAACTACACGAAACAAAGGTAGACTATACCTCACAAGCTGTTTGAAACACAGGTAGACTACGCCGGACAAATTCCACTAAACACAGTTAGACTACGCTTTATAAACCACACTAAAACGCAGGTAGACCACACTCCACAAACCACACCAAACTTAGGTATACTACACTTCATAAACCACTCTAAATACGGGTAGACTACGCTTCATAAACCACACCAAACACTGGTAGACTACTCTCCATAAACCAAACTAAATATAGGTAGACTACACTTCATAAATCACACCAAACACTGATAGACTACACTCCATAAACTAAACTAAATACAGGTAGACTACACTTCATAAATCACACCAAACACTGATAGACTACACTCCATAAACTAAACTAAATACAGGTAGGCAACACCCCAAACACCACACTAAAAAAAGTTAGACAACACCCCACGAGCTGCATGCAACACGGGTAGACAAACACCACAAGGTACACGAACAAAGACTACATCCCACAAGCTACACGAGACAAAGTTAGCCAACACCCCCACAAACTACACTAAACAAAGGTAGACAACACCCCCACACGCTACACCACACGTTGATAGCTATTCAATTTCAAAGTGCCCCGACTTTATTTAGAAAATGGCTGGTCTAACTGAAAATTTCTGCTCCATATAAAAACACCTTCAACTATTATAATCAAATCAATACAGGAAACAATTAAAAACTTCGAGAGAACGCCCAACAAACTTAAATCCATTGTTTTCGCTAGCTAGTTCTGTTTAAAAGACCACACGGAAAGTACAGCACCACTCGTTGTTACGATCGGAATATGATGTAATCATTTCTAGTTCACGAGCTCATGAATTATGCATGTTTCCAGTTCATCTATTTGCTTGATCTGCCTTTATTCTTCTTTTAGATGCCAGGAACCGGGGGCAGGCAGGCGAGTTCGCTTATTCCAAGAGAACTATATTCTAAGCCCCGAGGATAGAGATGCAATATTGAAAGTGAGTCGTTACCATTCATGTTCCTGTTTGCGTGTGCGTATGTGTTACTTTACCTGTCTGTCTACGTTTATCTGGCTTTTTTCTTTCTTTATTTGTTTTGCAGGTATACTGTCAAAACTGTCATCTACTGCCTATAGTTTCTTACGGTGTAGGCCAGGGGGGTCTTGAGCCTGAGGAATTAAGTCCGGCAGTAGCCGGCTTCGTGGCTTAGAGGTTATGACTTTTCTCCGTAATCTCGTATACTCTCGTCGGTGACGTGATGACGGTAAGAATCAGCAGTGGTTCAAATCGCATCGGTAACTTACATGTGAGCCGGCCGCTCAGAAAGCAATGGCAAACTACTGAGCGTAATCTTGCCAAGAAATCAACATACAGCTGAAAGATGCTGGTGTTGACAGCGACGTCCTGTAAAGGATATGCAAAAAAAACAAAAAAAAGCTAGTGCAGTAGCGGCGACTGTGCAGGCTAATCCACACCTTACCGAGGAATCGAACCCGGACCTCCTGAAGGACGACCTGGCACCCACTCCTTAACGGTATACTGCCGGGGGTAAGTAAGAATTCTATGTGAAGGCAACAGCAAGACATGGGTAGTGATGAAGTGGGTAGTATTCGATTGTGGAATACCTGTGTGGGCTGTTGGTTTGTCGAGACTCCTGTCTGTTCCACTTTGAACATGGGGCAGTGATGAGCATTTTGTGTGATATTCACTGGCACAGGAACGGAGCATAATGTGGCGAACCTTTGCCGTGAAGTTGGAACAGCGACTAACCAACTAACTAACCAAACCTGGAGATTACAGTACAGATACGGTAACTAAGGAACGATCACAGTGGGGACAAACATACCAGTTAAACTATAGACCAAATAGTATACATGAGTTGCGTTGAGACGAGCTGTGTCAAAAACCGACATCACAGCGCTCATAGATTTCCCTTTCCAGCTCCGTTTCATATTCAACAGCAAGCGAAGAGTTACAATACTAATGGCACCAGCTGCAATCTGATTATATACCGTATGGGCTTTCATCGGAGCTTTGAGTGTGGGCTAGATCCTCTAGTTACTCTCTGCCGCACAATTCTTTCCAGGCAATGATACTGTATCTGTTCCTCTGCACTATACACATGATCCCACAGGGCTCTGACCACATCTGTCTTATCAAGCACTAATAGCCCATTAAGGGGTGCAGACCCAGCCAATCTGTCCGCCTGCTCGTTTCCCAACACACCAGCATGTCCTGGGCAAAAGATCCAACAGATGCTCCTTAACATCACATTTTAAATCCAAGCTTTTAGTAGTTTGCCATTGCTTCCTGAACGATCGGCACCCAAACAATTTCGTAAAAACCAACGCAAGGTGGTCTGCTGCCAAATCACCTGCAGCTGTGTTTCGGACGCGGGTATGCGAGATTACGAACTGTGTCCGTAAGACCTTCTCCACGGAGACGGCTTCCACTTGTAAATTCTTGAAATCAATCAATCAATCAACGTGCCGTCTTCACAATGAAGGTTGGCTGCATTGGATTTCCAAAACTGTCCGTCTCTCGCCTTGATTGTACATTATGTCAAATTGCTGTTAGTTCATCTTCCCACGTGTATCGTTGTCTTCCTCTTGCTCGCTTGCCTTCAACCTTACCATCCAGTATGAATTTTATACAAAATTTATACCATTTACAGTGGCCGATATATTTCACCTGCTTCATTTAAATCTCTTTCTTCAACTCTCTTGTCATTCCCAGTTTTTTTCTGGAACTTCTGTAGCTGATTTGTGTTTCCATGACATATTACATATTGGTACCTTGCTGTCTAAACAAACGATAATTTGGTAAATTGTGTCTTACAACCCATGGCTGGGACCAGGGATAAAGATATACAACACATTCTTCTGTATATCCACATCTCCAATTCTTGAATTATCTTAAACAAGCTAGCTCGGTTTAAACACAAGTGTAGTCAATACACAATACTTCTAGCAGCAGTGAGCTAAATTGCGCGTGTGGATTAGTTTTCCCTATTACCAGTGCCCCTCGACATCAGGCGAACACACTCCGACTTCAGAGGTACTTGTAATTAACGTCCCCAAGTCAAAGACAAGAAGTTAACATTTTAGCACAACTTTCCTGCACAGGGGTTGAACCCGCTACCTCTGCATCAGCACACCGGGTGTTTAAGAACGAGCTCTCTTATCCATTCGACTACGCTGAACTCCATATAACATATTCTTCTCTAAATCAACATCTAGAATTCTTGAAATATGTAAAAACGTTTGTTTTAAATAACACAAATAAATATACCACAACACGCTAGTTACATCCCTTTACAAAAATAAATAAATAAATAAATAAAAATACCAAAATGCAGCCAATCATTGAAATCTCGCCATATGCATTAAATGATTTGCTTTGAGATCGCAGAAACCAAAGTTTGTACACTCTCGGAGAGACCTGGTAGTTGGTAAAAGGAAGGAATGCGATCCAGGACTCCCTACCACCCAAGACGACTTAAAGAGATGTATGTTTCACGCTACAAATGCTGTTCCGGGGTTCCACGCATGTATTTTCTAAACAAAGTGTCAGCGAGAACTGTTTCCAGATACTTGTTACAGGCGTAGATAGTTTCTTAAATGGCGGGAGTTTGTCTTTGAAGTTTGGAAGTCTGGCATATAGGGGGTTGTCACTGTAGAGGGTTGGTGTGGCAATAGGGAGGGAGAATGTTGGGGAAAACCTGGTGGTTACAGGAGTGTTGTGGGTTTGGGAATTTAAACAGGTGTTTATTGGAAATTTTGGGTTTGTGTGGTGGTGGTGGTGGTGGTGGTAGTGGTGCTGGTGCTGGTGCTGGTGGGGGTGGTGGTGGAGGAGGAGGCGCATGGCGCTGAGAGTTTTTTAGTTGAGTTCGACAGGTCGATAATATTTGTGGTCGTTAAGATTGGGTAGGTAAACAAAGCGTGTTGTTTTGTAATAATCACACTGGAGGAGGGGAGGGGTAGGGAGCGGAGGAGGGGGAAGAGGTAGAAGAAGAAGCGGGAGGGGAGGATGAAGAGGAGGAAGAAAGGTAGGAGAAAAACGAGGGGGAGGGAGACGCAAAGGAAGAAGAAGGAGGAGGTGGAGGGGGGTAAGGAAGGGAAGTAGGAGGAGGAGGAGGAGATGGAGAGAAATTAGGAGAAAAACGAGTAGGAAAGCGGAAAGATAGAAGAAGAAGAAGAAGAAGAAGAAGAAGAAGAAGAAGAAGAAGAAGAAGAAGAAGAAGAAGAAGAAGAAGAAGAAGAAGAAGAAGAAGAAGAAGAAGAAGAAGAAGAATGAACGAACGAACTATCGAAGGAACGAACGATCGAACAAACGAATGAACGAACGAACGAACTTTATTTTCAAAGGATCACAAATTGGGCACGCAGTCCCGTCTTACATTCAGCCCTCCCAGTGACTCATCTTTCGTTCATCAACAGTGCATGATACATTCACATAGGAATAAAACATTGTCAAATGAATGTTGTAAACATAAACAATGCATATTACCATGTTATGAGACACAGCCCCCACCCACCACACATCCACCACCCCCCCCCCCAACAAAACACACACCTCCAGGCATACATGTATGCCCCTATCCACCCACTCATACCCCACAAACACACTTCTCTCCACCCATACACACATCCCCCACCCATCCCTCAAACCACACACTCACCCACCCACACATCCTCCAATAACACACCCACACACCCCCAATAACTCAGCCAAACACACATCCCTCAAACGCACGTTCCCCCGACCCACACACATCCCCTGAGAACCCACACATAATACACCCACCGACAACACCAACACCTACTCTTTGTCCGCCCATACAATCCCCCACCCACACACATATCCCCCACACACCCACACACACCCCACCCACACATACATTCTCCCACCAATACACACACATCCCACAACCATCCCCTATCCCACACACACAGTCACCCATACACACACCCTCTACCCATCCACCTACATACCCCTACCCATCCCCAACTACTCATTCATCAACCACACACCCCCACCCACACACACACATCCCCCCACACACATCTACAAATCCACAAACATCCCCCACACACATCCCCCACCAACGTACTCATCCCTCAACAACTTACACCCACACATCTCCCACCCACCCATCAAAACATACATCTCCCACATACCCACCCACACACACACACACACATCGCAACCACCCAGCCAAACACAATTCCTCCCCCTCACACATCTCTCATCCACCCGCAATGCCACACCAAACCACACCTCCAAACCCACTCACACACAGGCCCCATCCACACACACCCCTCACCCACACACGCATATCTACACTCATCCCCCACCCACCCACACATCCCCCACCCACACCGAGCTTGAGAGACGTAAGATGGTGCATGATGGTGGAAATTACCACGTGTTTCACATGCACCCACTGTGAACGGACATTTACAGCGCGAATTGGCCTTATCAATCACATCAAGTTATTACGCCTTTATGATATATATATATATATATATATATCATGTGCCATGCCGGAAAGCGTGGGCGGTCATGACTCGCCATTTCACTCGATCACCAGAGTCGTGGATAAGCTCAGTGTTCCTGTCTCGACCATGCCATGTGACCAAGCCATCCAGATATTTACTCCTCGGTCTTCCCCTTGTCTGTTCCTTCGATCTTGCCAGTTGTCACCAATTTCTCCAATCCATTTCTTCTCATCCATCCATCCATCCATCATATGCCAGGCCGATAAGCGTGGGCGGTCATGTTCTGCCATCTAACTCGATCACCAGAGTCGTGGATCAGCTCCGTGCTTCTGTCTCGACCTTGCCACAAGGCCAAGCCATCCAGGTACTTGCTTCTAGGTCTTCGACTTGGTCTGTTCCCCTCGATCTTACCAGTTGTCACCAAGCTCTCCAAATCATTTCTTCTCATAACATGCCCAAAATATTGTGACTGTCTACTTCTAATGTCTCTAATCAGTTTACGACCTTCATTTGTTTCTTGAAGGACTTGTTCGTTGGTCTTTCTGACTGTCCAAGGTATTCTTTGCATTTTCCTCAGAAACCACATTTCTACAGCCATCAGATGTTTTTCAGCCTGACTGCTCATTGTCCAAGCTTCACATCCATATAAAAGTAACAGGTTCTATGTAGCACCTCAAACACTCTTTTTCTCGTTTCAATTGACATCTTTTTATTGGTCAGTATGTTTTTCATCTTGCTAAAGGCTACTTTTGCCATGGCGATTCTTGTTCTAATCTCTTCAAGGCATCTTCCATCAGATGTTGTTGCTGTTACGAGATAATTGTACCTATTCACTTGTTGAAGAATATTACAATTTACTTGTATATTACATTGTGGTATTTCGTTCTAGCCTAGTGACGACCATAAACTGTGTCTTTTTACAATTTAATTTTAACCCTAGTTGTTCACTGTGTGTAACAGCCGCATCTACTAAATTTTGCAGGTCCTGTTCATTGTCTGCAATCACGACTGTATCATCTGCATATCTAATGTTATTGATGCATCTTCCCCAATGTTGAATCCTTCCATATCTTCAATATTTCTGAAAATACTTTCACTGTACAGGGAAAACAGATCTGGAGACATTACGTATTGTGGGATGTGGATTTTAATTTATTAGAATATTATGTTAATTTCTCTAGGGGATTTAATTGATTCTCTGGTCACTGTTAGAATGCAGGGTGATCAGGGATATCAGGGAGAACACACTTGAATCCTTGAAACAATGGCATCTGTGTGTAGGTTTCCCTTCCCACTTCATCACCCTTTAAATTTACTATAGTGCTAGAAGGATTTTGATTGCTCACCACATATAAACAACCACTGTTGAACAGACATCACATTTACTTGATGTACACAACAATTTTGGACAAACAGTTCAGGTATTAAATCAAGATCTGTAATAGTACATACATGAAAGTGTAATGGTCACATTGCATTTATGTACAGGCATGGGAATGATTTGCATTATCAAAACAAATTTACCCCATTTGCCCAAGAAAATACATGTTTTATTACCAACAACACAACAACCACAAATTGGTTTACTTTCCTTGACCCACCTTACATAATTAAGGCAAATAATGATCTAAGTACATAGAACCCAACATATAAAACAGTTGTTTCTGACACCCTTTACAATTCTCATATTTAAAAATAATGAGTTGGTGTCAAATACTATACCAACCTTCATTGAAAAAAAGCTACTGACCTGTTACATCCATGGCATAGAAAAAAAACACATATAAAAAGCAGTGGGTACTCAATTAAACTAATTAATAGAGTCCTTTATCTCCTGGTGTGCGGTTAAGTGTTCATCTCTTATGTATATTAGATCCTATTCCCATTATCTGGGTACCGAAATAATGCACTCAGTTGTGTTCCTAATATGCATATCCACTTGGAATTGGACTGGTGCAAATCATACTCTATAATCCAAGAATAGAAATTACACACAATCACATATCCCTCCGCGGGCTAGAATTTTCGAATACTCTGTTGCAGTAGGCTCGGTGTCTTTTTGGTGAAATTGAGGCCTTGGTTGGTCTTACTTTCCGGAATTTCCACTTAAGCTCTGCAGGAGGTACTTTCCCATCTCACCATACATGGTGCCAAGTAGACGGCCATTCAGCTGCTCTGCTTCCAATATCAGAATCCCAATGTTCACAAAGATGTTACACCCACCAAGTCGACGAGTCTATAACCCATGGCATTTAGGTTGACATTGGACCAGCAAAGAGTTAGTCGTTGTTATCTAGTCCAGTGTAGGAACTTATATGGCTGAGAGGCATCTCATGGTAGTATCTGTGACTAGGTCCAGAATTGATCTATACCTACATTGATCAGAAGATGAATAAATCCAGCACAGAACCAGGGTTGCAAACAATTAGATGATTCCTCTTGTTGCAGATGTAGAGACATTTAGCTGCTTTCATATTGTCTTTTGATGGTGTTCAGGTCTGAGATCTGGAGTTGACCTGGCTTATTTCAGGGTTATTCAGTAGATATTAAGTAGGTACCTTGGTTGTATTGGCTTATGTGGTTTCAGTGTCTCTTCCCATTTGTTTGAGTTGGTGTTCATAGCTAGAACTCGGTGTGTAGTGTCTGGTACCTGATGTTTGACTCTTGCTGCTGTGAGACGTTCTTTCGAAGACTTATCCATTGTTGGATATTAACTTCGTGATCCAACCAACAGTTGAAGGTTACTCACTGTTGTTAGTTTTATTAAACTTGTAGTAGGATTGTCCCATAGTTTCACTGATTTTGTTGAATGATGAGGCTATAGGTGGTACTTCTCAGAAGTAAAGCAGACGATACACTGTTGTCAGTTACTCTGTTGATCTTCATCTTTGTAGATTTTTAGATCGCGAAGTCCATCCTGGATTTTCCTGCTAAAATAGGACTTCCTCAATCACGCAGTCAGTTGTCTTCGAATGTGTCTCTTTTGCTGGCGTTTGCAGCTAATGAGTGCAGCAGTACACATAGAGGTATTGGTCCAGTCTAGGTTTAGGACAGGTTGCCATTTTCACTCTCTCCTGGCTTTTTACCCAGTTTCCAGTTGATAGTGATGCAATGCAGTCCCACCAAATTCAACCACCACTTGCTTCTCTTCAATGGCTGCAGAGAATGATGGTTTTAAGGCAAAAATGCCTTTCCCCACACGGGGAAAACTATTACGTGTCCGCTCTTTGTGTTGCACTGACCAAAAATGGCTGCAAAGAGTCTTTGTTTTACAATCAGTTCCGGTCTTGCCAGGTACGTGAAAGAAAACTAAGGCCATATTTTAACCTACTGCCAAATAAATTAGGCTCTGTTTTATTTTCTACTCCTACACTTAGTAAGATACTTAAACAGTAATTATCAGGGATTTGTATTTTTAAAGGGCGTCAATAGACGGAGGTTAGTAGAGACGTTTTTGTATGCCACACACATCCCTGTCCTCACACCTCTCTTAATAGGCTGATATTGGCTTACTTCATTATCAACTCTTATGGCAGCTTGTTGTTTCCAATATATGTTTTTTACAAGTCTAAGGTCTTTTCCATCAATTTGTAGATCATCAAATTGTAGACCTTGTCACAACCGTTTCCACATGGTCCTTGAAGGACAGGCTCCTGTCAAATGTGATTCCCAGATACTTCAGTTTGTTCTTCTCATAACATGTCCAAAAAATTGTGACTGTCTACGTCTAATTTCTCTAATCAATTTAAGATTTTCATTTGTTTCCTGTAGTACTTGGTCATTGGTTTTTCTGTCTGTTCATGGAATTCTTTGCATTCTCCCCAGAAACAACATTTCTACAGCCATCAGTTGTTTTTCAGCTTGACTGCCCATTGTCCTAGTTTCACATCCATACAAAAGTACAAGCTCTATGTAGCACCTCCACACTCTTTTTTCTCGTTTCAATTGGAATCTTGTTATGATTGATTGATTGATTGATTAAGAACCGACATCACAGCATTCGGGACATTCTCATAAGCGCTCCGTCCCCATCCTCAGCAGCCAGCGAAGAGTTCCAACACCAATAGTACCAGTAGCAATCTGATTATATGTCCGTCTCGCCTTTCCTCTGAGCGTCGAGCGTCTGCCAGATCCCCTCGTCACTCCTCGCTGTCTCATTCTTGCCAGACCATGGTGATCCATTTGCTCCTCCGAGGTGTACACGTGCTCCCACAAGGCCGCAACCACGTCTGCCTTGTCATGCATCAATACTCCACCAAGTTTTGCAGAGCAGCCAATCTGTCCGCCTGTTCATTCCCCAGCACACCGGCATGCCCCGGAGAAAAGATCCAGGCGATGCTTGCCACCCGTGATCTCCGAAGCGAAGCAAGCCACTCTGCCCGAAGCTTGCCTGTCCTCACCTTCCTCAGCATGCTTTCTGAGTCAGTTACAATCACGATGTGTGTGTATCGTATTCTCCATCCAGCGGAAAGCTGCACTGACCGCCTCCACCTCCATTCTTAAGCTAGATGTTGTGGTATCATATGCCAGGCTCTCCTGCACCAAACGTCGACCATTAGCTTTTGCTAAGAACCCCCAGGCACTTCTCCTACCTCTCAACACCGACCCATCTGTGTAGATAATCACATCACCGAGCGAGCATTATCCTGAATTAGTTGCTGGATTTCCACTTCCGTGGCCCCTGCTGGCCACTTCCCTGCACTCCCGGCTCAATGTGATTATAACTCTGCACAAGTCTGACTGCTCCGCTGGCACTCTGACCCACTCCTCTCCTCGCCTAATGTTCTCCAAGAGGCACACCTGTCTGATCGTATCCTCCTCCTGAGTCATCCATGATTTCCCTCTTATCAGTCGCTGACCCTTAATGACGTCCAGCGCCTCATGCAACGGGTGATCTGTGTCTGCAGCTACTCTGAGGTATGCCATCGAATGCATCACATTGAGCCTACTAGCAACAGTCAGCAGACCAAGGATGTAACGCATACACTCTATTGGGGTGTCTCTGATGCATCCCAGAATGACCCGCATTAGCTTCGTTCTGTATGAGCTCCAATTTCTCCAGCTGACTCTGAGACAGTGAGAAGTCCTAGTCCATAATCAATCACTGAGAGGATCAAGTGCTGGTATAGAGTGAAAAGCATTCTCTGCTCTGTGTCCATTGCAGCCATAGTTTTAAGTGCATTGAGTCCCTTTTGAGACCTTGCCACAACCGTATACACACGGTCCTTGAAGGACAGGCTCTTGTCAAATGTGATTCCCAGATACTTCAGTTTGTTCTCTCTGTTGAAGTTTCTACCATCTGTCGCGAGGCTTGGGACATCAGCTCTCACAATTCTGTTGTCCAGAGAGCACCACAAAAAAGCCACCTTTTCCTGGTGGATGACAGCACTCATTTCAGTGCACCAGTCAATAACTTTGTCTACTGTCGCCTGTGACTCCTGGGCTGTTTGCTTCCTATCTCTCCCCTGCCTACATGCAAGAATATCATCTGCAAATGTTAGTATCCTTCCAACCCCTGGTGCTTCTAGGTTTGCAATCTTGCTCGTATACACGTTAAAGAGCATCGGTGAGATTGTAGATCCCTGTGGCAGTCCCGGGGTTAAAATGTGTGGCTCTGAGGTCCATGCACCAGACGGAGAGCAACCCGACTAGAATGCAGTACGGCTGCTATCCAGTTCACCAACCAGGGATTGATCCCCTTCTCCAATCTGTGTGGTGCATCAAAATAGCATCCTCGAGATCAAGCGCAGCCGCCATCGTTTCCTGTCTGCTCTGGAACCTCTCATAAACATCAACGGCAAAAGTGGCTGCTTTTGACCAGGTGTCTTTTCCTTGCCTGTAGTTCCCCAGGCCTCTTGGAAGAAGCTTCTCCCTTTCTAAAAAGTCTTGCAGCTTGACAGCGACTATCTCTAGAACCTTCCCAGATGTATTTTGAAGGGTGATGATCCTAAAGCCGCTAAGCTTTGAATAATCTTTGAATGGTTTTGGGAGAGAGATGAGATAGTTGTGCACCCAATCCTGCGGTACTGATGCTGTCCTAATGCTCTGGTTAAAGCAGTCGGTCATCTCTTTCAGGTCTGGATCGCTCAAAGCCTTCATGTGGCCATACCTAACCCCATCGGGTCCTGGTGCCGAGTCTTTTGCCTTTTTCAAAATATGTTTAACACCTTCATCCCGTATGATGTCTTCATAATGCATATTCTTCATGGTGCCAGATAATTCCTCTCTAACTGCATCTCTGGTGTCCGCATCATTATGATTGGTCTGCTCTAAAAATCTCTGGAGAAACGCCTCCCCTTTCTCTTTGTCTGTTGTCATGCGCACACCATCATCTCTATAAATTGTTCCCACTGTCATAGGCCGATCTTTTCTTTGCATATGTTTGTACAGTTTCTAGAATTTTGCAGTGTTTTATCACCCCCAGTCTCCTTCATGAAACATTCCCATTTTACGTTTTTGGCCTCTGCAGCACAGCGCTTGAAAACCTCCACCTTGTCTTTCTTGACATTTTTCGCTGTGTCCACTTCCTCTCGTGAGCTTTGAAGTGTCTGTCGCACTTTCTTTAGCTGCTTCACTGCAGCTCTCTTTGCTTTCCAAGCATGGTCTACTTCTAGGGTCCACCATGGGGGCTGCAAAAAAGGAGTTTTACCAGTCCTGTTGCAAACCCCCTCATATTGGTCAGTATTTTTTTCATCTTGCTAAAGGCTACTTTCGCCATGGCGATTCTTATTCTCATCTCTTCAAGTCATCTCCCATCAAATGGTATGACTGTTCCGAGATAATTGTATCGATTCACTTGTTGAAGAATATTCCCATTTACTTGTATATTACATTGTGGTATTCCGTTCTTCCTAGTGACGACCATAATCTGTGTCTTTTACAATTTAATTCTAACCCCAGTTGTTCACTGTGTGCAACAACCGCATCTACTAATTGTTGCAGATCCTCTCATTGTCTGCAATCAATACTGTATCATCTGCATATCTAATGTTATTGATGTTTCGTCATCCAATGCTGATTTCCATTTATATCTTCTACATTTCTGAAAATATTTTCACTGTATAGGAAAAAAGATCTGGAGATATTACAGCATCCCTGTCCTCACACCTCTCTTAATAGGCTGATATTGTCCTACTTCATTATCAATCCTTATGGCAGCTTGTTGTTTCCAATATATGCTTTTTATAAGTCTAATGTCGTCCCAATCAATTTATATATATATATATATGATTATATATATATATAATAGATATATATATATATAATTATATATATATATAGATATATATATAGATATAATCCCACAAACACACACGAGGGGAATTCAATAAGTAAGTCACAAATGGCTGTCAGAAACATAACTGAATAGTATAACAACTTGAAACCAGTTTATTTTTATACATGCATTGTCCCTTTATTTCTCAACATAATTTCCACCAACATTGATGCACTTATCCCATCTTTTTATCAGTTCTCCAAAACCGGCCGCATAGAACTGCGTGCCCTGTTTTATACACCACGTTTTCACTTCACATTCAACTTCGGCGTCATTCGCGAAATGTCTCCCGCCAAGGTGGGCTTTCAGTGGACCAAAATGGTGGAAATCGCTAGGGGCAAGTCGGGGCTGTAAAGTGGACGTTACTCGCCTATCACCTCTAATCATCTCCTCCACCCGCTGCACGGATGCTTCTGTTGCAATCTCAACAGCACGACCAGATTGGAATTCATCAACAATTTCAGAGCTCCTTGAGCAAATTTTTCAACCCAGCTATGCACCGCTGTACGGGACAAACATTTGTCAGCAAAAACAGGAAGCATTTCCTTTTTAATGTCCTTTGTAGGCAGTCCTTTCGCCCACACAAAAACAAACAAACAAACAAACAAACACGCCCAACAGCACGTTGCTCTTTGATTATATACTCCGTGAGTACAGTCGCCATTTTGTTTATGCGCTGCGCATGGCGCATGAGACACCTAGCGCCACCATGACGAACGGGAATATAAAGTTCGATGTTGCTATCACCTAATGACACCTGTAGAAAACAACAAATACATTTACCTGCCATCCCACAGAATTGTATGACTTACTTATTGACTCGCCTTTGTATATATTAGCATCCAGTGGCGGACTGGCTAGTGTAATAACTTGCTCGACTGTACCCCCTAATGAAGCGGACCTCTTTAGAACCTTACGAGACCTACGTTTGAAATATTAAATCCATGTCAGTCTCGGAACCATTAGTTTAAGATCCAGTCAGTCACCGTATACACAATCTGACCACTCTTGATTATTGTATTTATCTCATTCAGTGCCAAAGAAAAAGTAGGTTTGGACCAACCATGGTACACAATCACATAAACAAGTATTATTATGGGAATTTCCGTTCGCGGAGCATTAAAACTGCGGAAGATTATCATCATCAAGTGCCCTGCCAGCTGGCTAGGCGTTTATGACTCTCCACAGATCTCGGGCTTTGGTTTTTTGGATCAATCCTGCTATTGATATTCCTCCATTCCACCATCGCAATCCATCCAGCATCATTTCTCTCTGTCCCTCGTCGCCTCGATCTTTCCAATGGCCACGATGATCTCCAATGCCTCTCTTCTCATCACATGACCAAAAAAAAAAATAAAGCTGTTTGCCTCTTTCTTATTTTTGTTAATAATGGTCTAGTTTCATTAGCCTCTGTCATGCAATCGTTGTTGGTTACTTTGGCAGTCCAAGTAATTCGCAACATTCGTCTCAGTAACCACATTTTTGTCGCTTCCAATCTCTTCTTAATTTGTTCATTTACATTCCAAGATTCACAGCCATACAACAAAACAGGTTCTATATAGCACTTATTATATGATACCGGAGACATACCTTCTGAATTATGTAATTCTGTATTTATTGCAATCCCAAAGACATCTGGAGCCTTGGAATGTGATCATCATAGAACAATTAGTATAATGAGTCACATCACGAAGATTTTACTACGAATTATCACGCAAAGATTGAGGGAAAAAGCACAACCTGAAACAGGGGACGAACAATGTGGGGTTTGTAGAAGGAGAGGGCACAGTAAATGCTGTGTATATGCTGCGATCAGTTATTTAACGTTCTATAGAAGTCAACAAAGATATACATCTTTGCTTTATTGACTACACAAAGGCTTTCGATAAAGTAAGACATGTCAACATGGTAAATATTCTTGCAGATCTACAAATTGATGGGAAAGACATTAGACTTATAAACAAACATATATTAGAAACAACAAGCTGCCATAAGGATTGATAATGAAGTGGGACAATATCAGCCTATTAATAGAGGTGTGAGACAGGGATGTGTAATGTCTCCAGATCTTTTTTTTCCACCCTATACAGTGAAAATATTTCCATAAATGTAGAAGATATGAATGGAATCATCATTAGAGGATGAAACATAAATGACATTAGATATGCAGATGACAAGGTGTGGACCGCGCCTGGCCCTGCAGCCAGCTGGGTTAGGATCGGCTAGCCTCTCCCAGGAGGGGTGAACAGTGAAAATTAGTAACCTGCCGATGACCCGCAGACTACATAAGTAAACCCCACCTCCATGTGGTGTAGACTGGGAAACCATGACCGCGAAGTCATGGGCTAACGGGGGTAATGGCTCGCTATAGGGGATGGAATCCCTATGGTCAGATTTTTTACCTAAACCTGCATCTGGCCTAGCAAGCCGGCAGGGGATCTTCATACTGCTCCTAGAAAAACTAAGAAGTTTAAACGGACTGACCCTAATGGATATAGACCCGGCAATGTTAATGGACTACGAGATAGATCAGCGATTAAAAAAAAATAAGCACAATGAACGTCTGCGGTTTTAATAGTAAAGAAGAACTTATAGACACAATGAAAGAGAGGAAAATTGATCTGATGGGAATAGCGGACACCAGAATAATGGCGGAAGGCTGCAAGGAGATCCACCACAGTTACACGTTTGTCTACTCTGGAGTGGAACAGCAAGAAAGGGCAAGACACGGTGTGGGAATAATCAATTAACCACGGCTAGCAAGAGGAATAGTGGAAATAAAATATATATCAGAAAGAATCATAACAGTGAGAATAAAATAACAAACAATTACAACATATGTACAAATATACGTACCATGTAATACAAACAAGAATAAGAAAGAATGCGAGGACTTCTACGAAGACATCCATGACGTGCTAAATAAAATAGATAAGTAGGACAACATCATTGTTATGGGAGATTTCAATGCAAGACTAGGACACTACAGTGCGGGCATAGAAAAACATCTGGGAGCATTTGGAAATCAGCATAATGAAAGGAATGATAACGGAAGTAGACTGATAGAGCTTTGCAGCCAACAAGACCTCTATATAACAAACACATTTTATAAACATAAAGATTCCCAAGTATACACCTGGTATAAATGGAACAATCTAGATACTAAAAGCCAAATTGATTGTATTGTGAGATATTCCCAGCCAACTCACAGCCTTCGACTTCATAGTTCTGACGACAACGGCACTCCATACACCCACATCGCCTAGCAGCCGATACAGACATAATAAACATTATGCAGGCGGTGGCCTACAGCCGGAAACAGCGAGCGGAAATCCCTCTAGAGGCAATTGTGGGGGAACAGGAAATGATGACTCTCACTTTAGATTGTGAGTTGCACATGTTGTGTTCAAGCCTAGCAGGTGTTCTGGGTCCTCCGGCAGGCAAAGCTTCATTGTGTGACCAATTGATTCTTGAAGTAAGGTAATACAATGGTTATATTTATTATAATGTTGATGTACTGTTTAAAATGTTTACAAATGATCATAGTCTAACTTTGTGTTCTTGTGGGAATTGAAAACAAGCGCCATGTTTCTGTTACTGCACTTGTTAGTTGGATCCTTCAGCTAAACATTCGGTTGCGATTTATTACTAAAGAATATTATCTTACATTTTGTGGCAATCTACTAGTAAAGAATATTTCTTAATTCTTTCACAATATGCGTCTAAAGTAATATTTCTTTATACTCTTTTACATATGTGGCTAAAGAGTATTGGTGTTTTCATTCTGTTGCCATGTGCTGTCACATGATTGCATCTCTATTTTGTTAACACGTGCAACTAAAGTATATCACTATATCTCTTTATAGTCGGTTACATATGCGAATAAAAGAAGATTTCTGTATATTTTGTGACAATATGCCAAGGAAGATTATTCCCTTATATTATGTTACAATCTGTATATATTTATTTTTCTCAATATATGAATAATGTACTTTTCAAATGTACTTGCTGAACAATGATGCTTTCACAGAGGAAATGTAGATTAAGAGTCTATCTCTTTAACACCATGTACACTGACTCACACCTGTAGGGATGTATATATCTTGTTATTCTGTTATTCACATTTTCCCCCTGAATATGTTTTGTGAAAGTGTCATGTTTGGTTCTGAGAATAAATGCTCATTAATAAGAGTTGCACCATATACCCAAATGTTAGCCGGACGTTGCACACACCGACAACCTTACATAGTCATATGATGATTAGGTGGTTCTTACGGTCAAGGGCATACCATTTATGTTCTGAAATATGACTGGAAAACAGCCCATTTCTGTCTATGTGCATGAGATAAACTGCAATCTTGGGTGGTTTAACAATGTCGTCCTCCGGCCCTTTGCTTAGAAGAGACCGCGGGGAAAGACCAGACCTATTCGTTTAAATCAGTGCGTATGCTAAATACATAACGCGTATAAAGGCAGTTATATCAATACACGATGATGATGATGATGATGATGATGATGATGATGATGATGGTGATGATGATGGTGATGATGATGGTGATAGGCATTGAAGATCTAAGCTGAACTCAGAGAAAATAGTATGAGCTGATTTACAGGCACCTGATGATGACAGTGATGATGATGATTTTATAAGGTTGACCATTAACTCAACTTACATCCATCTCAACACACCCTGTCTTATCAAGCAAGTCTCAACCTATCTCTGGCTTACTAGGAAGTGTCACTACATGCACCTTTCCCATGCATCTACCATAGTATGCTTCTAGTTCAACCCACTTTCATCACAATATACCTTTATCTAAATCACATCATGCCTCTACCACAACCTAACTTCTGTACAACCATGTCTGGTACATCCGATGACTTTGAATCAACTTAATTTATTATAGCCAGATAACCTGATCACAATCAGACTCCCTGGTCTTAAAGTGTAACTATTGTATTTCATTGTCCTGGTTGCAACACTAGTTGATCCCATCAGGACCATACAGCATGATATGATGGATTGAATGCCATCTATACAGATAAGAGGGATGTGACCTCACTAGTGAGGAGACACATGCTTCCCTCTCTTATTGTCTTATTCTCTTCTTTTTTTTTTCCTTTTTTTTCTTGATTGTTGTTTTGTGTGACATGTTTTATGCTTTACTGACATGTAAATGTTAGCAAAATGCTTATGAAGTTGTATTTTGTTTGGACCATCAGATGGGGCGCTTAACTGAAAGCCTACTGTTGTGAAGATGCGGTCTTGGTTGCTGAGGGCGGTAAACTTGTGTGTCAGGTCAATCTTCTGCCAGCCCAAATATATATAATATCTACAAAGTACAGCCCATTTCCTTGCATCATCCACCACCCCATCCTACCAAGATCTCACCCATGTAACCCATGAACCCACTGAGAATTCCTGATGATCCTACTGAAGAACTTTATCACCCCTCACTTACATAAGAGATGACCCTCTGCTAGAGAACTGGTTCCAGGGAAGAAGCAGAATCATATACAACTGAAGTACCTACCGGCAGATATCAGCTGCACCAAAGATATATATATCCTTTTTTTGTAAAGTGGTATCTACTTAGTGATGCATTATGATACTTTAATGTATTTTGTTGGATAAATCAACTGTTGGATTTCTGTTTCCATAATTATGCATTCACATCAGTTGGTATTCTTTGTAAACCTGACCATGTTTTTCCCAGAGATGTACTCCATGTAAAAATAATATATTTGGTTGTCATTTTTTTGGGGATTTATTACACTTTATGTTACCAGACCATTTGTTGATTGATTCTTACATAATGTTTGTAAACACAAAAATTATGTGATGTCACTGTATATCCTGTTTATACTGTGAATGTTTTGTCATGATATTGTTGGTCAGGTCTATCACATACTTGTGTATTATAAATCATATGTGACCATATTAATTTAGAACGTATGAGGGCGGACACCTGCACACTAGCACCTTTTCCCTAGTGATAGAGAAGGGCATCCAATTTTGGGATAGTGGCAACAGTCCGTGGTCTCCACACCTTTCCAAGAAGCTTAAACTTATATCTATATATTTTTTTCTTCATTAATTCGTGTAGATACAACACATCCTTAGTATCTTCACGTGGGGGCACGAGCCAATAAAATTTAGCTTCCAGAAGGTGATCTTGATAGAGGATAGGAACCCATCCCCTTTGGGCTTACCCTGATAATATTCCTCAGACAATTAAATTCCTCTTAAGTGGGTGTTACATTCTAACAAATGTAACCCCTAGAAATAAACCTCACATGTATGTTACCAAGAAATAACAGAAAGAGAAATATATTAGATGCAAGGGCAGTGCACAATTTCAGTATAAACACAGATCATAAAGCAGTCGTTGCCACAATAAGAACCATCAGAAGAAGAAAACAAAGAGCAGGAAAATACATGCCATGCGAATCAGTCAATTTAAAAAAAACTTTAAATACGAGGCAGTAAGGGAAAATTATGAGAAAGAACTAACTGAACACTTTGTAAAATTACCTATAGAAAGAAAGACTGTGGAAAAACAATGGGAGATATTCAAATCAAGCATTTTAAATACTGCAAAAATAGCATGTGGAACCACGAAAAAACGCAAAACACGGATAAGGAAAATAACAAGTTGGTGGAACGCAGAAATAAAGAAAGCTGTAAAAGACAAAAAGGAAAAATAGTAAAAGTGGTCGAAGAGCAAACAGGAATGCGATTACATAGAATATAGAACAGCGAGAAGACATGTGAATAGAATAGTAAAGAGAGAAAAACAAGAATACTGGGAGGAGTATGGGTAAACTCTACATAAAAACTACAAGGAAGCAATTAGAAACTTCAATAAAAGATAAGTGCAATGAGAACCAGAGGAGAACCCTTTGACCTAATTGAAATGATTAACAGCGAATATGGAGAACCAATAAGTGAATAAAAACAAATCCTTATAAGATAGAAACAGTACTTCGAACAACTTCTCAACACAGGAATTCAAGAAACCGTCACAGATGCCACCGAAGCGCTAGAACCAAACATACTGAAAGAAGAAATTATAGAAGCCATCAGATTAGCCCCATTGAACAAATCACCAGGACAATATGAAATACCAAATGAACTAATTAAAGCATCAAGAAAGTAGGAACAGCATGGCTACATAGACTATTCAACCATGTTTGGGTAGAACAACTGACACCACGAGATTGGGGAAACGCCATAATTATCCCAATTTGGAAAAACAAAAGCAGCAAAAGAGACTGCATACAATACAGAGGCATCTCACTGTTGAGTTACACTGGGAAAATATTTTGCAAAATTCTTAAGAAAAGATTACGAACTATTATATAACCCCAGCTAAGCGAAGCACAACTTGGATTTCGGGGGGGGGGGGGGGGGGGGGGGGGGGGAAGGATGCACAGATGCCATTTTTGCTCTTAGACAACTTATAGAAAAATCAATCGAATTCAATGAAACACTCTGCTTAGCCTTTGTCGACCAAGAAAAGGCATGTTAGTTAGTTAGTCGACAGATCATCCTCATTGCACATCGAACCATTCAGTCCATAAGTGCTCGGATCCCCTCCTCAGCAAATCCCGCAGCGTGTAGCGGCTAACGACACCAGTTCTGTGTTGGTTTATCAATCTTCTTTGGCTTCCTGCGTAGTGTTCTTGTTTGGCCACCCCTCTTTTAATTTGCTGTTCTCGCAGTCTGGCCATGGTTGTAGATTCACAGTCATCACTTGGTTCTCGCAAAAGTCTTACTTCTCGTAGAGCATTCAGAATGTCAGCCTGGTCCATGGCGCGTCCGCCCTCCACAGTAGCCTTACCTGCGAGCTTGTCAGCCCGCTCATTTCCTTGTACTCCCGCATGCCCTGGCACGAAGATGAAACTAATCTTTGCCAGCCGAGACCGCTCCAGAGACAGCAACCATTCTCTTCGGATCCACCCCATCTCTATCCTCTTGAGCATGTTCATTGAGTCGCTAAGGAAACATGCCCTAGTGAATGTCTGTGTCTCGAGCCATGTTATTGCTTTACTTACTGCCATGACTTCCATAGTCAGGCTACTTGTGGTCTCAGCAAAAGCACCAGAGTCCTCCTTCACAATTCTCCCTCCGGCCTGAGCCGTAAAGGCCCATGAGCTTCTCACATGTCGGACGACCGACCCATCTGTGTAAATGACAGCATCACCGTCTAGCGAATTCTCGAAAATCAACGCTTGTACTTCTGCCTCCACAGCAGCCGGGTTTTCTTGTCTGCATTTTCTGTCTAGTTGGATGCAAACTGAAAAGGATGTGCAGAAATCTGTTGGCACTTGTACCCACTCCTCGCCAGGTTCTAAGTCCTCAAGTGAACACATCTGTTGAAGAATGTCTTCGGCCTGACCCATCCACGACCGTCCTCTTTTTAACCTGCTGCTCTTCACCTTCATACTTTCACTATGCAGTGGATGTTGTGTGTTTTAACTCTGAGGTAGGCGCGACTCTGCCTACTTGTATTCTGTCTACAATGGGTAGAAAATCAAGAAGATAGCGCATCGCCCTGCATGCTGTATCTCTTGTACATCCATTTGATAGAGTAGACTGAAACAAGCTGTGGTGAATCCTTAAACAATATGGAGTGAGTACACATCTAACAAGCCTATGTAGAAGCTTATACAACAACAGTGAATGCATAGTGAGAGCAACTGGAAGACACTCAGAACCCTTCACCATAAGATCCGGAGTACGACAAGGTTGTGTCCTGTCCCCTCTCTTGTTTATAACATATAGACAACATATGTAAAGAAACCAGTCAAATAGAGACCGCAAGAACAACGCATGACCAGAACGCAGAAGAAGAACCATCTGCAAACCTAACCATTAGAGAACTTCTGTTTGAGTACGACCAAGCACTAATAGTAATAGCAAAATCAGAAGCTGAATTACAAGACCACATGAATAGTCTAAACGAAATGTGTAGGGAACATACCATGAAAATTAACATAAGTAAAACAGAGGTATTGACTATAACTAAAGAAGAAAAAAGCAACAACGATTCACCTAAACGAATAGCACTTGAAACAAGTAACGAGTTTCAAGTACCTAGGAAGTATAATATCATCATATGGAAAATCAGAAGAAGAAATCGAAAACAGATGCAATAAGGCAAACTAACTCATTGAACAAATTGCACCAATACTAAAGAATAAACATTTATCAATAGTTACTAAGAAAACACTTTACAAAACAATCTTCCTATCACCTCTATGCTACTAATGCCAAACCTGGACAATGACAGACACAGAGAAAAGAAAAATCACAACCACAGAAATGAGATTCCTGAGAAGAATACTCAATGTATCTAGAAGAGATAAGATCAGAAATGAAGAATGGGGACTAAAGTGGGGGTTATAGCAGTGCTAGATTTTATAAACAATATAAAATGACACAAAGTGGTGCAGCTTTACATAACAGAGTTACGACACATACAGAACGTTGCGGCGGTTAGCCTTCATGTCACTTGTTTTCCCGGGAGGAATGTGGAATCAACAAGCACATCTTCAAATTTATTATCTGTTGGGATTATTGACTGACTTCTGTCTACACTCCTCCCTTCTGTCTTCCCTTCCATATATCTATTTCTTTCACTCTCTCTGTTATTCCCTCAACACATACTCCGACAACAGTTCCTTTCAACGATAAATAAAAGATTTATTAATAAAAACTATGTCTGGTGTATGTATGGACTGTGTATATGTAGTTGGTATTGTCTACTAGTGTGAATGCAAGATAGGACGGTTGACTTCGTATGTGCCGTAGTTCTTCTCGCCTCTTCTGTCGGTCAAAACACAGGACAGCACACACAGAAATGGAGTGATCTCACCCTGAATGATCTCCTCCTGCTTGAGTCTGGACTTAATCCAATTCTTGAAGAAAACAACTGTTCAATGTCTTATCACCAGAAAATAATCCGATTTGGTAAGTCACTGAAGTTCATATATTTCCCGTTTTGGACGGTATTATAATCCACCTCTGAATACACACCGCCACTATCCAACATTGTCTAGAGTTACTATGAATGTTCTACACCATGTCTATTGTGAATAATGTTTAATGTTTCGGCACAGTGCAATTGCATGCAGTTTTAAGTATCCCTGCTTGCCACAGGTTAACGTCTTTTCCTTTTAAGGGTTTTAGTTGTATATTCGTTTGAGCATACAGTGTTCTGTATTTGACGTTAAGTTATCACTTCTTCATATTAAAACATGTCTATGTTCTTGTTGGGTTCTAAGTAGGTACTTTATTTGCTCAAGTGCAGTAACCTTCATCTCTTCTCTGATTTCAATAGGGGGATTTGAACCTGTGGAGAAGATAGGTAATCTGGTGATATGAGTCTGCTTCATATAATGTTCTTATGTGAGAGTCCTTCTCTAGCCATACTGAAAAGCCTCCGAAAAACATACGGACATACGATTTCTGAGTGCACTAAAGTTTACACGACTAGATAAACGAATGCAATTTCACACGTTAAGAACAAACACCTATATCCCTATGCTACTATTACACTAAGATATTAATACCTTATATATGCACTTATGCTCCTGGAATCGAAATACACTAGCGAATAACACACTAATATCCCCTCTTCTTTAAACCATTAGGGACGTGTATTTCTTTCCCCACTCAGGAGCATATCTCATTCAGCCCAGTTTGGAACACACACTAACTAGCAACCCCAGTTGCTACTATTTATATTGGGTCTCCCGTTCTTCCGTGATTGTTGGATGTCCATACATCAGCAGTCGCATCTTGACGTATCCTGTACATCACAAGGCGGTGAATTCACGTAGTGATTAGTTGCTCGTTTCATTCGCTGTTACGCTGTTCCCTGAGTTTCCCCGTACGCGAATACTTCAAAGCAACTTCACTCGTTGATCGTTTTCTCCGGTCGTGTGTCCCCAGCGCGATCGTCCCGTTTCTCCGTGTCCGTTCCGATCGTCAGGCAATGACTCTGCGAACACCTGTATCCTATTTTCATATCTGTGTCGGTCAATGATCTTTTATTCGTCCTCCTCTCAGAATGAAGTACACGATTGTTAACCCTTCTCCTTCCTTGTATTTTAATATGTAAGTTATCGAGGAATCATTAAACTGCAGTTTTTTTCGTGACACTTCATCAGCAAACAAACACATTCACAAACACAACATACAGTCAAGGAGAACTCCTGTGACTACATTAGAAGGTGATGACAGGACGAGAGGAACAAATGCTTGGAAAAATAGAAGCAATGAAGAGAAAATGAGAATTGAGAAAAATGTTAATTGAAAAGAATGTTAGTTGAAGAAAATGTTTAATAGAAAAACTGTTAATAGAGAAAAACACTGCATACTCACCTCACGTACGGATCTGAAATGACTACGAAACTCTCGGGTGTAGTTGTATACCGTGCTGGATGTTACGGTTCAGTGAGCACATAGAAAGAAGTGGGCGGGGTAGGAGGCGTGTAAAATTGACCAAGACCCCATTGTGTTATTTAAGGTCTGGGTGGACTGGTGTGCATGAACACGCGTACATGCATAGACACACTTCAACAGACAAAATGCTAGTGTATGTGGACATATGCACAGTATATGCAAGAAGAGAGAGAGAGAGAGAGAGAGAGAGAGAGAGAGGGGGGGGGGAGAGAGAGGAGAGCGAGAGAGAGAGAGACAGAGACAGAGAGAGACAGACAGAGAGAGACAGAGAGAGGAAAAGTGCCTGCGACATACCACATGGGGTATACTGTACCCTACGAAATAGTCAGTATGGTTGCTTGTCATACAACGCGCTTCAGGAGCCCCTCGCCCAGTGCTCGAGTTGTTGGGGCTGTGTAAGATCCAACCACTGGCAATGCACGTGAAGAAGGTATGCACAGAGAAGCCAGATGTAAGGGGAGAGAGAGAGGGAGAGAGAGTGAGAGAGAGAGCGAAAGGGAGGGAGAGAGGGGGAGAGAGAGAGGAAGAGAGAGAGGGAGAGAGAGGGAGAGAGATAGAGAGAGAGGGAGAGAGAGCGAGAGAGAGAGGGAGAGAGAGAGGGAGAGAGAGATAGAGAGAAAAGGAGAGAGAGAGGGGGAGAGGAAGAGAGAGAGGGAGAGAGAGAGGGAGAGAGAGAGGGAGAGAGAGAGAGTGAGAGAGGGTGAGAGCGAGAAAGGGGGAGGGCAAGAGAGAGATCAAGAGAGGGAGAGAGAGAGGGAGAGAGAGCGCGAGAGGGAGTGGGAGAGGGAGAGGGTGTGAGAGAGGAGGAGAGAGCGCGAGAGAGGGGAGAGTGAGAGAGAGAGGGAGAGAGCGAGAGGGTGAAAGAGAGAGAGGGCGAGAGAGAGGGAGAGATCGAGAGAGAGAGAGAGAGAGAGAGAGAGAGAGAGAGAGAGAGAGAGAGAGAGAGAGAGAGAGGAAAAGTGCCTGTGATTTACCACATGAGGCATGACTACTTCATAGGGTACAGTACGAGGGAAACGTCGTACGTGTAGACTGACGCGCCCCACATGCCTCATGTGGTATATCACAGGCACTTTACTCTCTCTCTCTCTCTCTCTCTCTCTCTCTCTCTCTCTCTCTCTCTCTCTCTCTCTCTCCTTACATCTTGCTTCTCTGTGCCTACCTACTTCACTTGTATTACCAGTGGTTGGATCTCACACAGCCCTAAGAACTCGAACACTGGGCGAGGGGCTCCTGAAGTGTGCTGTGTAACAATCAACCATACTGACTATTTCATAGGGTACAGAACGAGGGAAACGTCGTACGCGTAGACTGACGCGCATCACATGCCTCATGTGGTAAATCACAGGCACTTTTCCTCTCTCTCTCTCTGTTTCTCTCTCTCTCGCTCTCTCCCTCTCTCTCGCCCTCTCTCTCTTTCACTCTCTCGCTCTCTCCCTCTCTCTCTCTCGCTCTCCCCTCTCTCGCTCTCTCTCCTCCTCTCTCACTCCGTCTCCCTCTCCCACTCCCTCTCGCGCTCTCTCTCCCTCTCTCTCTCCCTCTCTTGATCTCTCTCTTGCCCTCCCCCTTTCTCGCTCTCACCCTCTCTCACTCTCTCTCTCCCTCTCTCTCTCCCTCTCTCTCTCCCTCTCTCTCTCTTCCTCTCCCCCTCTCTCTCTCCTTTTCTCTCTATCTCTCTCCCTCTCTCTCCCTCTCTCTCTATCTCTCTATTTCTCTCCCTCTCTCTCTTCCTCTCTCTCTCCCCTCTCTCCCTCCCTTTCGCTCTCTCTCTCACTCTCTCTCCCTCTCTCTCTCCCCTTACATCTGGCTTCTCTGTGCATACCTTCTTCACGTGCATTGCCAGTGGTTGGATCTTACACAGCCCCAACAACTCGAGCACTGGGCGAGGGGCTCCTGAAGCGCGTTGTATGACAAGCAACCATACTGACTATTTCGTAGGGTACAGTATGCCCCATGTGGTATGTCGCAGGCACTTTTCCTCTCTCTGTCTCTCTCTGTCTCTCTCTGTCTCTCTCTCTCTCTCTCTCGTCTCTCTCTCTCTCTCTCTCTCCTCTCTCTCTCTCTCTCTCTCTCTCTCTCTCTCTCTCTCTCTCTCTCTCTCTCTCTCTCTCTCTTCTTGCATATACTGTGCATATGTCCACATACACTAGCATTTTGTCTGTTGAAGTGTGTCTATGTATGTACGCGTGTTCATGCACACCAGTCCACCCAGACCTTAAATAACACATGGGGTCTTGGTCAATTTTACACGCCTCCTACCCCACCCACTTCTTTCTATGTGCTCACTGAACCGTAACATCCAGCACCGTATACAACTACACCCGAGAGTTTCGTAGTCATTTCAGATCCGTACGTGAGGTGAGTATGCAGTGTTTTTCTCTATTAACAGTTTTTCTATTAAACATTTTCTTCAACTAACATTCTTTTCAATTAACATTTTTCTCAATTCTCATTTTCTCTTCATTGCTTCTATTTTTCCATGCATTTGTTCCTCTCGTCCTGTCATCACCTTCTAATGTAGTCACAGGAGTTCTCCTTGACTGTATGTTGTGTTTGTGAATGTGTTTGTTTGCTGATGAAGGCTAACCGCCGCAACGTTCTGTATGTGTCGTAACTCTGTTATGTAAAGCTGCACCACTTTGTGTCATTTTATATTGTTTACACTTTCACAGCTTTACCGCAGTTCCACCTAATTTTATTCATACTTTTCTAGATGTTATAAGAAGGCAGCAAGTAAAATGGTTTGGCCATGCAAGTAGGTTACCAACTAACAGTACACCACAACAAGCAACGATGTTTAGACCAGACAGAAGCAGGGGAAGAGGCCGACCACGTAAACGATGGGCGGAGGGATTAGCAGAGTCCATGGGAATATCGATACATGAAACCCCAAAACGGGCACTCTCCCGCTGTTTATACTTCACCTCGACACCGCGAGTTACAAGAGGAACGTGATGAGATGAGATGAGATGAGATTCAGATGACACAATATTGATTGCAGACAATGAGCAGGATCTGCAACAATTAGTAGATGCGGTTGTTGCAAACTGTGAATAACTGGGGTTAGAAATAAATTATAAAAAGACAGATTATGGTCGTCACTAGGAAGAAAGAAATACCACAATGTAATATACAAGTAAATTGGAATATTCTTCAACAAGTGAATCGGTACAATTACCTCGGAACAGTCGTAACATCTGATGGGAGATGCCTTGAAGAGATTAGAACAAGAATCACCATGGCGAAAGTAGCCTTTAGCCAGATGAAAAACATACTGACCAATAGAAAGATGTCAATTGAAACTAGAAAAAAGATGGTTGAGGTGCTACATAGAGCCTTTACTTTTGTATGGATGTGAAACTTGGACAATGAGCAGTCAGGCTGAAAAACGTCTGATGGCTGCAGAAATGTGGTTTCTGGGGAGAGTGCAAAGAATACCATGGACAGACATAACAACCAATTACCAATTTTTACAGGAAACAAATGAAAATCGTAAATTGATTAGAGAAATTAGACGTAGACAGTCAACTTGTTTTGGAGATGCTATGAGAAGAAATGAATTGGAGAACTTGGTGACAACTGGCAAGATTGAAGGGAACAGACCAAGGGGAAGACCGAGAAGTAAATACCTGGATGGCTTGGCCAGATGCCATGGTCGAGACAGGAACACTGAGCTTATCCACGACTCTGGTGATCGAGTGAAATGGCGAGTCATGACCGCCCACGCTTTCCGGCATGGCACATGATGGATGGATAGCACTTCAGCACTCTCTTTCTTACATTCAATGATAGAGACATATTGCATAAGATATTCTTCATTTTCTCAAATGCAGCCTTTACATGCCCTATTCTGCTCTTTATCTCTGTTGTGCATCTTCCATCTTATGTTATAACTGTCCCTAGATATTTAAAACTACCCACTTGGCGAAGAATTTTCCCTTCTATCTCTATTTCACATTTGGGTGTCACCTTTTTCTTTTATATCACTATTGTTACTGTTTTCTTGATATTCAATGGGGGTCCTTTCTTTGCACTCTCTGTTACTACAATGTCCAACAATTGTGGTAGGGTCTTTTTCATTATCCGCCATCAATACTGTATATTCTGCATATCGTATAATGTGCATATTATAACCACCCGGAAAGGTTAGTTAGTTAGTTAGTCGACAGATCATCCTCGTTGCACATCGAACCATTCAGTCCATAAGTGCTCGGATCCCCTCCTCAGCAAATCCCGCAGCGTGTAGCGGCTAACGACGCCAGTTCTGTGTTGGTTTATCAATCTTCTTTGGCTTCCTGCGTAGTGTTCTTGTTTGGCCACCCCTCTTTTAATTTGCTGCTCCCGCAGTCTGGCCATTGTTGTAGATTCACAGTCATCACTTGGTTCTCGCAAAAGTCTCACTTCTCGTAGAGCATTCAGAATGTCAGCCTGGTCCATGGCGCGTCCGCCCTCCACAGTAGCCTCACCTGCGAGCTTGTCAGCCCGCTCATTTCCTTGTACTCCCGCATGACCTGGCACGAAGATGAAACTAATCTTTGCCAGCCGAGACCGCTTCAGAGGCAGCAACCATTCTCTTCGGATCGACCCCTCCTCTATCCTCTTGATCATGTTCATTGAGTCGCTAAGGAAACAAGCCCTAGTGAATGTCTGTGTCTCGAGCCATGTTATTGCTTTACTTACTGCCATGACTTCCATGGTCAGGCTACTTGTGGTTTCAGTGAAAGCACCAGAGTCCTCCTTCACAATTCTCCCTCCGGCCCGAGCTGTAAAGGCCCATGAGCTTCTCACATGTCGGACGACCGACCCATCTGTGTAGATGACCGCGTCACCGTCTAGCGAATTCTCGAAAATCAACGCTTGTACTTCAGCCTCAACAGCAGCCGGATTTTCTTGTCTGCATTTTCTATCTAGTTGGATGCAAACTGAAAAGGATGTGCAGAAGTCTGTTGGCACTTGCACCCACTCCTCGCCAGGTTCTAAGTCCTCAAGTGAACACACCTGTTGAAGAATGTCTTCGGCTTGACCCATCCACGACCGTCCTCTTTTTAACCTGCTGCCCTTCACCTTCCTAATTTCACTATGCAGTGGATGTTGTGTGTTTGCGTTAATTCTGAGGTAGGCGCGTGCCCTGCAAACTTGTATTCTCTCTTCAATGGTTGGAAAATCAAGAAGGTAGCGCATCGCCCTGCATGCTGTATCTCTTGTACATCCAAGAATAATGCGCATAGCTTCATTCTGTATCCTTTCCATCCTTTCTATCTGCTTATGGCTGAGAGTCAGGATTGCCATTGCATACTCCAAAACAGACATGACCAGCCCCTCGTACAGAAGACATAGATGGCGCTGCTCACAGTTTGCTGCCGCCATCACCCGCATCGCTGCCAAACCCCGCTTGGCCTTTGTTATCACCTGGTCTATGTGCACATTATAAGCAAGGCTTCGATCAAACCGTATCCCCAGGTAATTCATTGCCTGCGTTCTTTCCACCGTCTCTGAACACAGCATTACAGTTGGTGTTGGATTGTTGACAATATGATTATTCAACGAGAACCAAGTCACTGTTGCCTTTGTTGGGTTGACCATTGCCCCAGCTTCATCACACCAAGTACTTATGCGATTGAGTTCGGTTTGTAGTTCCACAGCAACCTCCTCTCTATCCTTACCCTGACGATACACTAAAACATCATCGGCATACGACAATGTCCTGCCAGGTCCAGTGATCTGCTCACTGGTGATTCTCACTGTGTAGGCGTTGAACAGTACCGGAGATAATGGTGATCCCTGTGGTAGGCCAGGATATATTGTTGTTGGTTCCGAAGTCCAACTGCCACATCTAAAAACTACTTTCCGTTGGTAGAGGGCTGCAGCGATCCAACTAAGGAGGAATGGACTTACGTTTAGTTCAAGAAGCTGAAACATTAAAAAATCCAGTGGTACTCTGTTGTATGCGTCCTCAAGATCAATCGCTGCAGCAACGGTTTCAGTGCCTGAGTGGAAACCTTCATAGACATCATGGGCAAAGACTGCTGCATTGGTCCAGGTTTCTCTTTTTGGACGGTACCCACCCAGGGTAGGTGGGAAAACACCTTGCCTCTCTAGTTGGCTTGATATTTTCCTGGCAATTACCTTCTCCAGCAGCTTGCCTATTGTATTCTGCATGGTTATAATTCGATATCCCTGAATTTTTTTGTGGTCTTTGTCAGGCTTCGGCAAGGGAATCAGATAGCTGTGTAACCATTCCTCCTTGATGCTAGCACTCCCTATACTGTTGTTGTACATGTCTGCTAATTTCTCTAGCTCATTGTCGGTACACCTATTTATGTCGTCGTATCTTATGCCATCAGGACCTGGAGCACTGTTTTTTGATCGTCGAAGCACAGCCTTGATTTCTTTCACTGTCACTGTGTCTTCCTCCGAAGTGTTCTGGGCCTTGCACTTCCCGATTGACCCCCTTGGCCAGGGTTTCGGCCTCCCATTTTTTTTCTGTTCCTTTTGGTTTTGCCCTG